>JAQJVL010000653.1:308877-368877 GCA_035578905.1 Stictocephala bisonia | reverse complement strand
TATAAGAAATAATTAAGTTATGACTCACTTTTCTTACTGAAAAAAGACCAATATCACAAAATGTGAGTCATAGTTGTACAACTATGTAAGACCAATATCACAAAATGTGAGTCATAGTTGTACAACGCCCCGTTGACTAGGTATTTGTCATTAGCAAGTAGCAAGCAAGACAGTATTGGACTAAGCTATTTCTAACAATTTAAGGATAATGGCTTCAGGATTGCAGGTGGGCCGATGATACAATAACATTGTTTTGACAAAAGAGAATTAAGACAATCCCGTGTTAACTAGACCCTGTGCATCTATATCTTGTAGAGACTATAAACCACACTTACCATTTTCAAACCAGAGAATTTACAAAGGAATTATTCTTGACTCTTTTGTCTGAATATGATAAGCATAGTTTATCAAAACTGATCACTATAATATTTTTACATTTTGTACTGGCAAAATTACACAAAATACCGAGATAGATTATGTTGTGTGATGTTCACTTGTATTGTAAATTCTCGTCTGTTTCCTGTATTTACAAAAATAGTGTTAATTTTTATTTTTTTTACTTTATGCTATTGTATATGTAGTTAAGTTCCTTATATATGTTGATAGACACTTTTTGCACATTTTTCAGTCAGGAAAAGAAAGGTACTAGATTGCTACAAATAAACTATTCACTGTATATCACCAAAGATACATTTTATTTTCTTCTGCAGACGTATACAGGATATCATCCAGAGTTTACTAAACATACTAACTTCAAAGAAATACATTTTGTTTTATTTAATTCTCAAATATACCGCTCAAATCCACAGATTCAAAATCTGAAGATAAAATTAGGTACGTAAATATATTTGAATATTATTTTTATTAGTTCACATATTAGAAACTAATATACTGTAGTTAAATTTGAAACAGTTAAAATATTAAATAATATAAATTAAAAAATATCAACTGAACAGTTAAGATTGAAATATAATTATTGACTCAAGAAAATGAATGCCTTTAATAATTTACCCATTAAGTGAAACTGGGGACTAACATCTAAAACACTACAAATAATTCAGAACTCCAACACTAATCAAATGGATTCAACAAAAATTTAAGTCTTTGAACTAATTTCACAAATAAGGGGTAAAGTCTTGGAAGGATGCATTAGGACATGACAAAACTTCACTCACCTTCCATTTTCCTTTCAGAGCCACCGTGAATGATAAATGACTCATTAATATTTTCTGACATATGTCCTCCTGTCTGATTTGAGGCTGACAATACCGTAGAATATTGAGTGAGAACTTCTTTGGAGTATGTGAAACTCTCTCCAGGCCCTGATATTCCTCCAATTCCATTTTGAACTCCTTGTTGTTGCTGCCCTGATATTCCTCCAATTTCATTTTGAACTCCTTGTTGTCGCTGAGTGTTTGTTGTTTCACGCTTTGTAGAAGCTGACCTTCTTCTGTCCCTTGACATTGACCGTGACCTTGACCTGCAGCGGCTGGAAGACCTAGAAGGTGGAGGGGTTACTGGTAGCTCTTCAATAGCTGCTATCCGGCCTTTCGGATTTATCTTGACATTGAAAGCAGCAACTGTTTCCTCTGCTTCTTCTTCTTCCTCTGACTCAGGTGGTGGTGTTGGCTGCTTGATGACCAGAGGAGGTTCATACGGTGGTGGAGGAACAGGCTTGGGCCGTGGAGTTGGTGGAGCAGGAACCAGACCCATCAGCTGTAATATAAAAATATAGTTGAAAGTCATTTTTAACTTTGTCCATATATAAACTGTGACTCACCAAAGTGTTACTATTATATACTAATTGTAACTATTTGTCTTACTATTATTTAAAAATTTAATGGTTTGTGTGTGTGTTTGTGTTACTCAATCACGCAAAAACTACTGAATCCATTCATCTGATATTTTGCATTGACATTCGTAGGGTCTCTGATTAACACATAGGCCTATCTTTATTTTTAAATTCCATCAGAGCAATGCCCCAAGTGTTCTAAGAAGTATCAACGCAACCCCTATGGCAATACCAATTTGACAATTAATTGTTTATAATAGTTTCATTAATCAGCTGTTGGAATAAATTAACAACTTACATAGTTCTGAAGTAAATAACAAACCAAACCTAACCACAACCACGGTAACTAGAAAAGACGGTATGTATCACGATGAGGCTGCACAGTAGACTGTGATGTCACATGGGCGAAATCACCTGGTTTGATTATTTGATAAAATACTGATAACTAAATCTACCCGTCGCATGGAAGCATACAGCTAAATAGTAGGCAAGTTATTTACCACTTATCAGCTGGAATTGTAAACTACAGGAATTATAAGTATTTTTGTGTTTTTTTTGTTTTTTTTTTGTTTTTTGCCATTTCGTCCATGTGATGTCAAAGTCTATGGAGTACCGTGACCACAACACACTTTTGAATTATACAGATGCCAGTAGGTACATGTTTTGTATTAGTGAATGCAATAAGCATAATATAAATCAACGTAAACCCTGTACGAAGAATGGGTACTGTACTAGTAGTTTATAAAAACAACTAGACAATTCCGAACTTTACAGACAGCTTTTAGGATATCAGGAACCAAAAATTGAATTGGTCTACTAATTGTATCAAGGAGAACATTTCCAAAATTGTTTAGTGACTTTTAGATTGAATTTCAGTTAGAAAAGAATAAAAGTTTGTATTTTTACAATCTTTTAAAAGTTATATTACAATTTTAAGAAACATATTTATAACCAAAATTTTGTATGATTAGTATCATTTAAAAAGTTCATTCATGTAAAAGTTATATACATGAAGCTTTTATTGGTAAGAAGGTGAACAGTAAATGATTATATCTTATACATACAATCCTAAAACAATGACTCAAATTTAAATTTGACATATTCAGTATAATACTCTACTATATTGGCCATAGCAGTCACGTGTATAGGCAATAATCTGAGCATGCAAAGATGGGAAATTATACCAAACATGTACATGATATTAACAAAGTAGGCCCAGTTAATATACAAACAACTAGCAAATGAATAATTGAAAATATAATAAAAACAATTAGAATAATCCTAAAACTAAAAAATTATGATTCAGTAAGACAACACTTCAAAGACTTCAAAATAATTACTGTGTATGGACAATATATATATATGAAATACCAGGCACCTAACCTCTGCTTTAGGAGGACAGACGGGACACTGGAGACCAACACCAAGAACAACTGTAACATCTTGGCGAAGTACTTTGAGAAACTTTTAAATACTGAATCACCATCAGAAAAATTGGACATAGAAGAACCAGAATCGAATCCGGACAGTGAACCACCATCGATAGAAGAAGTAAGGGAAATCATCAAGAATCTTAAAAACAACAGAGCACCAGGAGAAGACGGCGTCATTGCGGAATTCTGGAAGCTAAAAGATCAAAATCTTTCAAAAAACATTCACAACATCATGAAGCAGATATGGGAAACAGAAGAGATACCGAGGGAATGGTGCACAGCACTGATACACCCCCTACACAAGAAAGGAGACAAGTCAGACCCAAACAACTATAGAGGCATCTCACTGTTACCAGTCACGTACAAGATACTCTCCAAAGCACTACTAAACAGATTAGAGAACCAAACAGACCACCTAATTGGTGAATACCAGGCAGGGTTCCGCAAACATAGGTCGTGCGCTGAACAGATATGGAACCTTAAGATGATACTGCAACACAAACAGAACATAACCATAACCTTCGTCGACTTCAAGAAGGCATATGACTCAATTGACAGAGAAACCCTCTTTCAAATCCTAAAAGAATACAGAGTAGACAGAAAGACACTAACCTTAATTCAACAGACACTAACAAACACGACATCGAAAGTGAAGTTTTGTGGAGAGCTCTCAGAACACTTTGAAATAAGAACAGGAGTCAGACAGGGTGACGGCCTCTCACCAATGCTGTTTAACATAGTATTGGACAAGATAGTGAAGGAATGGGAGAAAACACAGAAAGGAGTATTGTTGGGAAAAGTAAGAGTAAAGTGCTTAGCGTTCGCAGACGACCTAGCTATCGTAACAGTGCAAGAAAGTGACACAATAAGAGCTATAGAGGAGCTACACGAAATTGCAGCCAAGACTGGACTACAGATCTCTTACGAGAAAACCCAGTTCATGAGCAACCTTAAGATCCCAACATTACACACAAAATACGGAACAATACACAGAACAAACAACTTTAAATACCTAGGAGAAACACTACAGATAACAGGAAGGAATAAGGTCTCGAATGAAGAGAGAAGAATGAAACTGGAGAGGGCCTACAAATTAACATGGAGCCACTACAATAAAAAAGCAATTTCACAAAAAGCCAAACTTCGACACTACGACACAGTGGTACTCCCAGAAGCACTGTACGCAGCAGAAACCACAATAATACAAGGCCAGACAGGAATCAAACAAATAGAGAAGACTGAACGGAAGATACTTAGGAAAATATTTGGGGCCACACAAAAAGACGGAGTATGGATAAAAAGACCAGCTAAAGAATTATACGAACACACAGAGAAAATAACAGACAAAATCAGGAAACGAAGACTACAGTTCTACGGACACCTTAGCAGAATGGAACCACATAGGTTAACAAGACAGATTTTCGACTGGGTTAGCACAAGGAAAGACAACAAATGGATGAACGAGGTAAAAAGCGATATGGGACAACTTAACATCACACAGGAAACAACACAAAATAGAACACTTCTGAGGAATCTGATCAAGAAAAACAAACTACAAGAGGCACCGCACAGCAAAAAAACACAATGGACTGAACAGAGGCGACAAGAACATAGCCAGAGGATGAAGGAACACTGGGCGAACAAGAAGACAGAGAAAAGGAAGGAGAGAGAGTGTGTAAAGTGGACCGAAGAAAGAAAACAAAAACACAGTGCACGAATGAGGGACGTTTGGGCAGCACGGAAAGAAGAGACAGCAAGAAAAGGGACATGAAGTTTAGTCTAAATGCGCTCTTCAAGGGCATAACACAAATAATAATATATATATATATATATATATATATATATATATATATATATATATATATATATATGATACGATTGTTATCAGTAAAAACAAAGTGTTGGAGACTGGTACTGTTTCAAACCTCCACACATATAATACAAGAGGCAAAAGCCAGCTTGTTCCCGCTCACCACCTAAGATTTTTTTGAAAAAAAGCCATTGTACATGGGAAAGAAATTTATAAAGGGAAAGAAATGTCAAATCAATATTAAAAATGAAAAAAATAGTGACAAGTTTCAAAAAATGTTAAGAGTATTTAATAGGAAAAGTAATTTATTCAATAGAAGAGTTTTGTTATAGATGCTAATATTATTTAGGATGACCAAAAATTGTTATGGCTGTTAATGTTATTTATGTTACCTTATAAGTATCTTAACTAATAAGTTTGTGAACTTGGTTGATGGTTGACGTGTTGAATAACCTTTGTTTTACTTTTCTGTTTTGCTATTGGTAAGTTTAATCTATGACACTATTCAATTGTACATATGTCTGTGCATATGTATTGTACATATGAATAAAGAAAAAAAATAATAAATAAATAAAAATGGTTAAAATGATGCTATAATTGGACCGGGTAGAAAATGCCTGCGTGTTATATTTAGCGCATGTAGGGGTTCCAGCGGCCGAGGGGAATTTTTCTACCGATGAGTTAGCTTGCTTCACGGGTGTGACTAACTTCCGCAACAATGTTTAATTGAAAATAAATAACTGTAACAAACTGTACAGGTTTGTTTAAATAATTATTCCTTATGTTATTTCTATTATTAATTGTTATTTGAATCCTAAATAATAATTAATTTAATCGTTATAAATTTGACTTGTTGGTGTTAATCAAACCAACCAATTGTAACTGCTGCTGATGACGTAAAATGGGTGGGCTTGCTATTGCGCCATCAGCACGTGGCCTACCACTCTGGTCGCCATGACAACTTTTTAATGTAATTTCATAATGGGGGAAGAATAGTTTTCGGTCTCACTTGCACCACTGTTTGCATCTCACTCGCACAAAAGCATTGAAAATGTAATTTTCCAAGAGGTCTATGTATAAGATAAATCTAAATAATTCTATCTCAGGCTCAACAAGTTATCAAATAACAACCTCCATTTGTGCACTAAAAGTTAAAACTGTGGTTTAAATAGCACATTCAATTGTTTATGAAAGCCTGTTGTTCATAAAGTCTCCTCACTTTTAACTCTCTAATGGTTCACTATAACACTTTTTGCGGTTATGACTGTTTTGCTAGTGTTGCAGTAAAAATCGTAAAACTATAATTTATCATAAGAGGAATATCAAGTAGCATATTTCCTTGTTCAGTACAAAATAGAGAATTTGAAATACAATATTTCAACTGATTTACTAAGAAATTTGTAAATAAAAAGTGTTATAGACAAAATATTTTTTAAAAAATTTCAAATTCTAAAGTTTGCACCCACTCTACTAATTACATAAACACTTTATCTAAGGTTACAAAATAGTCAAATTATAGACAATTTTCTATTCTTTTAGAATATATAAATACATAGCACCATATGTACATTTATGTATATTACATATACATAAAACCTAATGATTACATCGGTAAAATATACCTTTGCAATGTAGTATGGGCAACTACATTTTGGGAACAAATTATAGAAGTATACAAAGAGAACAAAATAAATCGTCTAAAGGGATATATTATGAACAGTAGAGTGGAATGATATCTTATATGCAATATTTACGTTATAAATAAGCCAGCTGCTGTTGTCTATTTATAACGATGTCTAGTCGTCGGAAAACCGACGCATAACCTACCAGACCTGCACATCAGAATCGGAAAACCTACGGGTAACCATTTGAGGGTTAAATTTAAGACACATATATATGACTGGAATAACAATAGATCAGGGCTTAAAGTCCTTTATGCCACCCTATCAGATGGTAGGAATCAATTAATTGTAATTCCAGAGTAAATTCTCTAACCAAATATGACAAGATTTAACATCATAAGTATTTACATAAAAATAATCCACTTATCATTTTGAAGATGATAGGTTCCAGAAGCATACATGGATGCACAACATGTTGTAGTGATAAGCATCATTGACACCTACTGTGCAGTCTAATCAGAGTTGTTTCTTGATTCTAGGACCAGGTAAAACCCCTCTAAAAAGATTAGGTGCTATAATCCACTGAATGAATAGAGTATCTTCTACTTGAGGACAAAGTGTAAACGATGGGTTCTATGCTCGGGCCTCTTAATAATGACATGGCGTCTGCTCAATGTTTGCCATCGACATGGACACTACTAGAGAGGTCTGGGGTGTCTGTGTTGCATGGTAGTCAAGGTACGGGTGTTGTGTAAGGAAGGGAACTGAGTATCAGGCCTGTCAGTGAGCTGATACCAGACCAATATGTCTGTAGAATGTTTCAGATTCTACTTCTGGACCTAGGACTTTTCCTAGGTCCCTAATTGCCCTAACTATTGGGCTATTAATAAATGGCCTTTCGAAGGAACAGTTGACCTTAGCTAGTAACAATGGCTACACCCGTTCATCAAAACTTATCACAATTACTTGCATCTCATACTAGCCCATATCTCTACCATCAGGTTTTTAATAATGAATAAAATAATAAATATAACAATGCGTCCTGAGCTGAAAATGGTGAGTAATCAAACGTTGACCCACATATTAGTAGTCCAAGTCAATCTTGTCAAATGTTCAGTGTGTAGCCAAGGTAATAATGTCAGCACTTAACATGTTGACTGATCATTGCTCAGCAGTTTTGCTGTCCAGTATTACAACTGTGTGAGGAAGTACTAACTTGCTTATTCCGTTATTCAGCTCTGCCAAGCAGACCCAATCCTGGGGGTTTGGCTGGTCAAGTCTCCCCTCTCAACGTCTCAATCATCAACAATGGGAAAACGGGGGGAGATAGGAGAAAGGTTATAGTAACATTTTTCAGCTAAAAATGACTGCAATTTGGGCATAAAACTGCCAGGTTTTTGTTCGTTTTTGATACTATTTAGTAAGAAATAAAAAATTTTTGACCCAAAAAAAAACACGTTTTGTCTGTGTTAATTTTAATCTTTGTGATAGAGCCGAGTTATTCTGCCTATTTCTATTTAATTAATTGTGAGTATTGATTTTTATTTTGTTGTTGCACTTGACGTACATTATTGTTTCAAAAATAAAAAGAGAGGAAACTGTCATGATATTTAGTGTTTTAAAAATGGTTCACATGAGGTTCTTCTTGAAATTTGGCAGATATTTCTAAGTGCTTTATTGTAACCTAACAATTTTGAAGATATTTTCTTTACTTGAGTTGCCTCATATTAAAAATGAGTATCTAGCATGGCATTTTATGAGACTGAAATAAATGTTTGTAAAAGGGTTCTTAAAGTACATGTAAAAATGTTCTTAAGTGGAGCTAGCACTCTCAGTACAGACAAACCTTTGGATATCATATTGACTACATGGTCTACCTCTTTATTTCACTGCAAGTTTTTATCTATCTTAATGCCTAAGTATTTCACATTATACGATTCCTCAATCTCGTCGTCTCTCAGAAATACACTTGGTCCTAGAATGTTCAAGTTGCTTTGTTTGAAAATGAACAAGATTTGTTTTTGAAGTACTAATTTTTAATTTCATGTCTGTTAATTACTGTGCTGATTGATTTGAATTTTGAAACGTTTCTTTTTTTAGAAGATCAATTTTTGTTTGTTATTAAAGTTATTGTGTCGTCTCTGCAAAAGTTGTCAGACTTTCTTTGTTTGCATGGATTATAATGTCATTTATGTAAATGAGGAATAAAATTGGTCCTAGGATAGATCCCTGTGGGACTCCACTGGACATAGATTGAGAATCTGAAAGATATTTTTTATTTTTTGAATTTTTTTAGGTGAAATTGTTGGTATTGTGTACTAAATGCCCCTCCAAATAAAAAAGCTTCATTAAGCTAGTCTTATCAGTAGCTAAATATCTTAGACCTGCATAATAGAGTAGAAACCAGTGTGCAAGGACAGTAAAATGTGTCTTTTAAAACATGCTACATACTAAAAAACAGATGCTAAACAGCTAGATACAGCTGAAAGACTGTATGGTAAATCCTATTGAAAAATGACACTAACCATTGATCACTTCAACACACATTAAATTATTTTTTAAGTTAAAGTTCACCGGGTCTATGTACTCCGGATCTACTACTCACCGGATCTATGTACTCCGGAAGGGGAGTGCCACGGCCAGTTGGGGTTCCCCTAAAGATAAAAATGTGATTATCACATTAACATTCTTGAAAATTTTAACTTAGTAATCAACCATACATCAAAATAAATCTTTAATAATTAGAAGTACATGTAATATTCAGACTTTTTATCTATTAATGATAACCTCGTATTCAATAACAATAAATTTCATTAATTAAAGATAAAAAAGATAGCAACCTTAAATTCTAGGTCAGGGGATTAGAAATTGAACTTAAATAGTTAAGCTTTTAAGTCTTGTTTGAACAGATGTTTGTCCACAAGTGCCAAGCCCATCTGGCAAGTTTTAGCAATGATCTACCTAAATACTTAACTTTTTTTTAATTTTTCAGATAAAAGCGCTAGTTTTATTTTATTACTAATAACATTTCCTGTGGATGAATTTGAATAATGGCAACCTGAATATTTAATGAAACTGTGGTAATGAGCCCACAGTGCAAACTTTGAAATTGACAAAATATTTCATTATTTGGAACATATCTTATTCTAAAAATAATTTAAATATTCTAAACATTCTATTTAGCAGTTTTATAGTAAAATATTACTGGATTTCAGTAAAAAATACCTTCCTATCAACTTGACCTCTCCTGACACTGAGAAGAAGCAATCATACTTTCAGAAACATCAATATCGTAATAGTGAAGGATATACAAGAGTTTTCCACTCTTGTATATTCCAGTACTCAAAATATTAACTAACCCTATTCAAGTGTAGTTAATATAATATCTGCCATGCCCACTTTTCAACCAAACTAACTTTAATATAAAGTTAAAGTTAAAGTTTGTCTTATTTTACCAGGCGAAGTTAGGGCTAAGGAGCCCTCTCTAACACTTAACCTGGGGACCAACGGCTTTACGTGACTTCCGAACCACGGGAGCGGCAGGGCAAAATCTATTAGTGGTCACATCGGGAATCGAACCCGGACCGGCAGCGTGGCAAGCCAGCGCCTTAGCCCCTTATCTACGGCCGCTCCATATTGAAATATCCTAATATCCTAATATTGAAAACACAATTTTTAAACTTAGTATAGGAAAAGGTGGATTAGCTATGGATATAACAGTAGTGTTGAAATTAGATTGTAATTTGTTCTGTATTTAATATAATTGACTAAAGTTTCAACTTGCAATAAACTTGCAACAACTTTATTTTATAAGAAACCATCTTAAGCAGAAGAAAAGCTATACTTCCACCTACAATGAAGGATGATAACCTTGACACTCTGAAGAGGAAACTGAAGACGTGGCTGTAGATGAATCTATTCATAGTATTAATGAATTTGTAACATGTACCAATAACTTCCAATGACATAAATGTATAATTAATGATTTTTATGTTTTGATTTTAGCTTTAAAATGCTGACACTTCTGTACTTGATGTTCAACAATAAAATTTTCTCATTTTTGATTAACGATAATTTCACTAAAAAATATGTAAAGAAAATTCAGCACTTTTTCCATTTGACACCTCACTAAAGAACTAAAACAAAACAAGCACTGCAACATGAAGGCAAAAGAAATAAGGTCCACAATCGCTTACTACTAGTGGTAAATGCAGTAAATAACCGGAAGGGGCTGAACTACAACTGATTCGCCAGACTCACAGATGAGTTGGCTTTAATAACACAGCAGGTCTTTACGGCTGTGGCAGTAAAGGGTATGGGTGTGAGAGGTGGATACACTGAAACAGACAAGTTAACAACATAGAATCTATCTCTCAGTTTTAGCTATTTTTCATCACTCTTTTGATAAACTATGGATGATTTTATATTCCTTAGATATATGGTTTTTGCCCCTCCCCCTCAAGTTTCCCCAAAACTTTTGGTAGAAAACTTGCATACTACATCTATAGATAACTAAAAGCTTCACCACTGATTATTTTCTAGCCTAAATTATGCCATATGAAGCAGTAATAAAAATCATCTTTCAACAAGTTTAAAATTAAAACTCTCTTAAATCTCGTTTTAAAATAAACTATTAACTTATTGTAAATACAATCACTGTCAAGGTATACTAATGTGTTTACCTGCGAATGTTGAGTGTAAGCGTGTTACCAGTGTGTAGGATGGCATTCTGTGCGTCCTTGTGGGAAAATTTGTTTATATACTTGTTGTTGATGGCATACACCATATCACCAACTTGAAGACCTGCTCTCTCAGCATGACCTCTCCCCAACACCTAGATATTGAAAATACTTAAAATATTTTGAAAACTTAATAACAACAAATTTTCATTTAAAACAGTTTATGCAAATTCTTTTTATTTTAATTAGTCACTTTTATACAGAATTACTATTTTTTTTAAATTATTTAATATTTACGTTGAAGAAATATTTTCCTACTTATTAAAAGTCCTATTTGTTTTTATTTCAATGAAGTATAATAGAAAGTTTAACACTTTGAGTATGTAGCTTTATACTAGGAGACACCCTTGCACGCTTTGCGAGCCAGCCCCGTCACTCCCTAAGCTTGTGAGGGAAGCTCTGCCTTAAGCCCCTTGTGGTTGTGGAACTCGGCCTGCAGCCTCGTGTGGCCTTGCCAGAACAATCTGCTAAAGTCCCATTTGTGGATCATGGTCTACAACCTCGCCAGGATAATTCGCGAGTATGACTATGAATTTTGGTTTTTGGGGCAGTGGAGCCCATAAACATACTCTGTTCCTAAATATGACTGCATATTACGAATCAAGAGAAGAATACCTTTAATTTGATTCCCCATCTGGGTGTTTTAGTTTAATATTACTCATATTTGGGTTTTGGGGCTGAGATATAAACATCAGTATTAAATTATTTTACATTTTCAAAAATGTTGGTTTTTGGGCCCTTGATACTTAAACTTTTTGAGTTATTAAGCTGAAGTTCTGAAATAAGGTGTATATATATTACGCTTGTATGTCTGTCAAGTTTTGAAAATTCAACTAAAGTATTTTCTGAGTTAGGTCATAAAAACTACTTTTTTGCCATTTTCCCATAATAAATACATTAGAAGCATTTTGGAGCCATGAAAAGCCATCATCTTATTTATAAATGAATAAAGTAAATTTTTGTTGGAGGTTTCAGACAGAGCTTCAATTCAAGTATACTCTTTATGGGGTAGGACGCCGGGAAGTGCCTCAACATTTAGTGTCAGTGAGTGAGTGAGTCACTACATCGAGCTTTATAGTAATAATAAACTATGCTTGTAATACAGAAAAAGTGATAAAATTGTTTTAATGTGTTATGATTAATATAAAGCTGGGATTTTAGAACCATTACATCTTTAAACAGCATTCTCTACTAATTCAGGTACTATCCTGACGGACAAAAATAAAGCTGTTTACCAACATTTTGTTCAACATTTCTTTACAATTTCTATGTTGAACTCCTTTTTTAGTTTTTTGAAGAGATAAATTGAAATAGTCATCAACAACATATAATTTTAGATAAACTGTGCTTTTTTATTGTTGTATAGTCTCTGATGATATGACATGCTTTCCTCATTAGACACAAATTACTAAAGTCTTTTACTTCTGCCTCACTATACATATTTTTAGATTATTATATTTTACTGTCAAATATAATGATCTTTTCATAAATTATGAAATATAAGTAATATTTCTATTATTGTTACTAAGTTTACAACTATGCCATTCATTGTCGGCACTGGTGGCGCAGTGCTGTCACCCAGCTACTTGGGGACAAAGTGTTTGGGAGATTGTAGGCGATAGGTTGGATGCTCGGTCCCTTAATACCGACATGTCGTCCGCTCAATGGCTGCTATCAGCGTGGACACTACTAGAGAAGTCTGGGGTGTCTATGTTGGGTGATAATCATTGTACGGATGTTGTGTGGGGGAGATAACTGAGTATCAGGCTTGTCAATTTGCTGAAAATCAGACCAGCACTACGTGGTTCGGATTCCACGTAAAGCTGTAGGTCCCTTAATTGCCCTGTCTGTTGGGCTATTAATAAATTGCCCTTTCTGAGGAACAGTTGAACTCTGTTAGTAACCAGACTACATCAAAGTGTTGTAGTCCCTCCCTTACACGTACTGTGTTACTGATTCATCCACCCTCCCTTACACGCACAGTGGTACTGACCCACCTGCCCTCCCTTACACGTACTGTGTTACTGATTCATCCACCCTCCCTTACACGCACAGTGGTACTGACCCAGCTGCCCTTCCTTACACGCACAGTGGTACTGACCCAGTCGCCCTCCCTTACACGTACAGTGTTACTGATCCACCCGCCCACCCTTACACGTACAGTGGTACTGACCCAGCCGCCCTTCCTTACACGTACAGTGTTACTGACCCACCCGCCCTCCCTTACACTGTTACTGACCCACCCGCCCACCCTTACACGCACACTGTTACTGACCCACCTGCCCACCCTTACACGTACAGTGTTACTGACCCACCTGCCCTCCCTTACACGTACAGTGTTACTGACCCACCTGCCCTCCCTTACACGTACACTGTTACTGCTAGTAACACCATGCCTGTACGGGTGGGCGGGTGGGTCAATAACACCATGCCTGTACGGGTGGGTGGGTGGGTCAGTAACACAATGCCTGTACGGGTGGGCGGTTTTTGCTCAATTAAAGAAAAGAGTCAATGAAATATTAGTTCCCTCCTTTCTTAATTATGGAATTTAATTTGGTCACTGCTGCTCATGACAGTGGAAAGGGCTTGGCTCTGTGCAGCCAACCTGCGCCCCATACACGTACAGTGGTATCGACCTACCCACCCGCACGTATACGTACAGTGGTATTGACCCACCCGCCCACCCCTACATGTACAGTGGTATTGACCTACCCACCCGCCCATATACGTACAGTGGTACACTCATATAATCATTCATATTCGCCTTAAAATACCAACAACGTTGTGTCGGCGTCTCATATGTAAGAATGTAAGAATATGGTAAATTTTTTTCTGACAACTAGTTTCAGAAGAATATTAAGTTATTTATAACAATTCATACACAAGAGATACAATATATTTAACATTTTTATGGTTGATTGGTACATAATAATGACTAATTGGTCATCTTCTCATGAATAAAACTTTCACCAGTTGTCACTCTTATGTGATGGGTGAGTTTAATTATTTAACACAGAATTAATCAACCATATTACAGAGGGGCTTGACAAGTCTAAGAGCACCGCAGGTGTTTTTTGTGACTTGTCAAAAGCATTTGACTGTGTTAATCATGACATTCTAATTGAGAAACTGAAATTTTATGGAATCAACAATGGAGCTCTAAACTGGTTAAAATCATACCTGACAAATAGAAAACAACGAGTCATTATAAACAAAACAGATGGTAAATATATGTCAGATTGGAATGAGAATATAAATGGAGTTCCTCAAGGTTCGCTGCTAGGTACATTATTATTCATTCTATACATCAATGATTTACCTTTAAATATTAACCATGCTGAAGTTTTTTATATGCAGATGACACCTCAATTCCATTGAAATGTTCAAATAATAATGAATTAAAGAAAGCAGTGGAAAGAGTTTTACCTGAAATAAAGCAGTGGTTTGATAGAAATGGACTTAAATTAAATAAGGAAAAAACTGAAATAATAAAATTTCAAACACAACATAACAAATGCCCTTTTAGTAATTCCATTACCATCGATGACAACATCATAACTATCAAAGACATGGTAAAGTTTTTGGGGTTAATCATTGATCAAAACGTTACATGGAGACCCCTAATAGAAGCACTGAATAAAAGATTAAGTTCCTTATGTTTCCAAATTTATATTTTGAGAGGAACTGTGGAGCTGAGTGTTAGAAAGACAGTGTATCATGCTTGCTTTGGTTCCCTGCTCCAGTATGGTCTTGAACTATGGGGTAGCTCAACCGATATTCTTAAGATTTTTTTAAAATTCAGAAGACATACATTCGAACAATGCTTTTTATGGACCATAACCAATCATGCAGATCTGTATTCAAAGAGCTGAATGTTCTGACACTTCCTTCCATGTATATTTTCAAATGTTTATTATTTGTACATAAAAATAAAGATTTAATTTTAAATAAACAGCACAGCCATATTTACAACACAAGATTCAGAGAACAACTCCAATATCCAATTCATAAGCTAAAACTATTTGAAAATTCCTCTCATTACATTGGTCTAAAGTATTACAATAAAATTCCGTCTAATCTAAAAACCCTAAATATATAATAATGAATAATAATAATGAATAATAATAATGAAAATTTATTCCTTTAAAAATGTAAAACACAAAAACAATGACAATGTAGGAATAGAAAGTTGACCACAGTATCCAGTATTTGTGGCCAACGTTAATTCTAAAAAAGCACAATACAAACACTTTAATTGTGAGTCCAGCAGCAAAATAAAAAACTCGCACTCCGTGGCGCCTGTGTTGAAGCAAAGAACCAAAAAACATAGTAATAAAAATTATAACATAATAACATTAATTTAAAAAGGAAAAATTACAATTAGTAATTAAAGTTCTTACTTTAATAATTAATATCATATAGGCCTACTTGCTTAAACAGTATATCATATAAGACTCCTTCCAAAGTATATACAAATAAACAACTAGAGTAGGCAGGTAGTAAACTTAAAAGATATATATCTAATTAATTAATTATGCAAGAGTAGCATTTAGAAAGGACACGTCATCATTAGAAAATAGCCAATGTTTTGTTTGATTTAAAAACGAATTTAAGTTAGAACAAGATTTAATATAACGTGGCAATTGATTAAAATACTTAGGAGCAACATACTGAAAAGACTGTTTAAAATTAGATTTATTGACTTTAGGTAACCTAAATATTCTTTGGAAATTACTTCTTGTTTGGTAAGACAGGTTTTCTGTACCAGTGTTGCCACTTCTAATATAAAATAACTTTAAGACTTTGTACACAAATAAGTGGTTAATGGGTAATATTTTCAGATGACAAAACAAAGGGTAGGAGCTCTCTCTTTTGCGACAGTTGAGTATTATTCTTACAATATGTTTTTGGGATACTCTGAGTTTTTCCAAATAGTTTTTGTAAGTTCCCCCCCAGCATTGTATACCGTATTGTAACCTGGAATCTATTAGAGCAAAGTAAAGCATTCGTAATAGACTGGGTTCACAAAAATTCTTCAAAAAATAAAAGGTTCTGATCGAAAGTTTGATTTTCTTATGTAATAATGAAATGTGGGGTTGCCAATTTAGATTTTCGTCTAAGTTAAGACCCAGGTACTTAAAACAATTATTTTTTTCTATTACTTCACATTTGCAACGTATTGACGCACAACTCAAGTTGTGAAATATTAACTCTGCAGGAAATTCAAAACTATTAACTAAACTAAAATTTACATATCTTGTTTTTTTAACATTAATTATCATTTTGTTCTCACAACACCATACTCTTAATAGTTCTAAATCTTTATTTATATTCTCCCAGATATCATTAATATTTTTCTCTGAATAAAAAAAAGCAATGTCGTCCGCAAAAGCACTTTTTTGACCTTGAAAGGATAGTTCCAGTAAATCGTTTATAAAAACTAAAAATAAGGTAGCTGATAGCACTGATCCTTGGGGTACACCAGCTTGTACAGTTAGTGGTGTGCTAAAATGATCAGCAATTTTGACTGTTTGGACTCTATTACTTATAAAACTGTTAAACTAATTGAGCGCAGTTCCCCGAACTCCAGCTGCTTCCAATTTTGACAGTAATACATTATGATCGACATGATCAAAAGCGTTTTTTAAGTCTATAAAAAGACCCGTTACTTTTTTATTTGTGTTAAAACTGTTGTAAATATTTTCTGTAACCGATAATAACGCATCCTCCGTTCCCATTCCTTTTCTAAAACCATATTGAGACGGGCTGAAAAAGTGTATGCTGTCTAAATACTTTACGAGTCTGGTCCTCATTATTTTTTCAAAGATTTTAGAGAATATGGCTAATAGACTGATTGGTCTTATATTGTCAATTTTAATAGAAGTATTATTTTTAAATATTGGAACTATAGTACTCATTTTTAGTTTATCAGGAAAAACGCCGTTCTGAAAGCTTAGATTTATAATGTGAACCAAAACTGGAGCAATCGTTTCCGCTGTCTTTTTTACGAGGTTAACGGTTATGCCATCAAAACCAGTTGATTTTTTGTTTTTTAGACATTTAATAGTGATCAATACTTCATTTATATTAGTTGGCATTATGAAAAAAGAGTGGCGACATTGTTGATAATGCCCCCGACGGCAGACTGTCAATGGTGGCAGTGCCGACAGTGCGGGCGGACCGGGCCTGACTCGACCTTGGAATGCGATAAGGTGATCATTGATACTATCAGCCACAAGCTTGGGATCGTTGACAATCTCACCATTGCACAGCTCAACTTTATCAACATTTTTCCCTACTGTCGAACCTATTACGTTATTTATTACTTTCCAATATTGTGAAGAATCGCCATTACAGTTTTTAATCTTATTAGTGAAAAATGCATTTTTTGCTGAATCGATTTCTTTTCTTAATTTATCACAGAATGAATTGAAGTATAATTTGAAAAATTGGTCGTATGGGCGCTTTTTATAAATTCCGTATAGTTTTTTTCGTTTTTTTAATTTAAAAAGTAAATTTGCATTTAACCATGGGCTAAAATGTTTAGCTTTAGTTAGCTTGTCTCGCTTATGAATTAGTTTACAATTATTCAGAGATTCTGTCAGAGTCTTGTGGAACAAATCATAACTTATGTTTACATCGTTTGTTGACAAACAAAAACTCCAGTCTGCTTCTTTCAGCCTATCCGCAGCCAAACTCAAATCGTATACAATGTTGTCTGGCATTTGTTTACTTACTACCAGTCTATTAAACTTAGAACTGCAGCCGAAATTCAAACCCAACAAGCAATGATCAGTAAGACCTATATAAAAAATTACACTTTTAAAGGAATCCATATTTGCATGTCGAACAAAAATGTGGTCAATAGTTGACTTTGTGTTTTCAGTAATTCTTGTTGGGTTATTAATGAGTGAAATAAAACCATTATTGTTTAACACACTAATATAGTTCTGTACATCTTGGCGGCTATTTACCAAGTCTAAATTTATATTTATATCTCCTACATAAATAATGCTGTTGGTTAAATTTTGCAGTCTATTGGAAAGTTCCTTAATAAAATTATTTTCTGAATGACTATGATGTCTATAGAGACAGAGTAACTTAAAATATGAATGATCAATAGTTATATTTAGCAATAAACAATCAGCAGTTTCCATATCCAAGTTTACTTGAGATACATTTATGTTTTGGTCCACAAAGCACAAAATACCCCCAGCTCTATAGCTGTTATTACAATTGGCAAAAATATTGAAACCTGGCAATTTGTAAAAATTTAATTCCTCATCGTTTATCCAAATTTCACTAAGAATAATAAAATTAATTTTCTTTTTGATTTGACTTATTTCTGCAATTAGGTTATTAAAATTTTTCCTCACACTCCTTATGTTAGCATATAGCAGAGAAAGCGAGCCCTTGGATTCAACATCGTAAAACAAACACAAATCATCATAATACACTTTAGAAACCATTATAGTAAAACAAAAACCAAAATTTTAAATTTAAACATTAGCAAAAACGTCATAAGCTTAAAAAGGCTATTATTAAGTTATATTATTAAGTTTAAAAATATTGTTAAAAACTTCCTGATTCAGAAAGAATATTATGATGTAGGAGAGTTTTTAAGTAATAACTCTTTGATCGTTGATATGTAATTTTAGAATAAGTTTTAGGATAGTTTTAGTTTTTAGGACATTGACTCTTCACCTGTTTACTTACAAATAAAATTTGTAAAATTATGTAAACGTTATGTGAAATAAAACATCTTGAATCTTTAACTAGTATTTATTCTAGAGTTGTTATTAACAGAAGTGTAGATTGGCAACTTGGTGACTTGCTAAGTGCACGGATACCTGAGTTGCAGCCAATTGACTAGCCTTGCACCAGTCTCTTCTTCCTTATTTCTATTTATGTAACTATCTAAAATAACTAACTGGTTTCAGTTTCTCTCTTTTTATAATATAATAGGTTATTAAAACAATTTTCAATTACAAATTTAAAATTATTTTGCTGACAACAATGCATTTATATAAGTAAAATAATAAAGGGTGAGAGGTACAAATGTAAATATTGTGAAAAATTGTTAAATCTTCTACTAGACATTCATTTTCAAAATTAAAGTGTTTAAACACATTGTAATAGATAATAACATTTATAATTACAGCAGAGTCCAATTACCTACAATTGTCTAAATTTGTTATCGTACAGTTTTATATCATTTGCTTTTATATTTTTCAACAACATTATTTGCAGAATATTGTTATTAATTTTGGTAAGAATATTAATAATTTGAACTACTATGTTAATTTGAACCACCACAATTATCAAAATTTAACATTATTATTATTTTAACCTAAACAAAACAGAAAAATTCAAAGTTATAATATTTATGATGGAGAAAATATCCAATTGTATTTTAAACTGCCATTTTTTAAACAATAATGGTTAAACAATCAAGGTTATGCTTTGTCTCAAAATTAAGACAAAACAATGTAAAGTTTTGTTGAATTTACTCAGATAGATGACAAAAAAATCAGCATGTACAAAATTGGTGCTATTTTATGTACAGTAGAGTCTCACAAACTCGGCCCTCAATAACTCGGCAGTTTGGATAACTCGGCCGAATGTGACAGAGAATTAAAAAATTAAAATTTTCATAATCATGCCAAACCAACCTTCCATGTGAATGTGTTAGCGATAGGTCAATTAAGGAGGAGGAGGAAGGAGAAAAGTCATTTAAGGTCAATGCCTGTTCGGTTAGTTAACGCCCACCATATTGTCTCCCGTAAACGCCCGCCATTTAACACTCTTGTCGCTGCCCGCCATTTCATGAGTTGAGTCGCACGTCATTCTCAGTCTAGTGTTTACTGTTCAGTTTTATTGGTTTGTGCTTTGTTATTGTTGTTTATTCAACATGGCAAATTCATCAAAAAGAAAACAAGTCAATTTATCCATAGAACAGAAACTGAGTGCATTTAAACAACTGGACAAAGGAGAGAGTGTCAGCAAGGTGGCTTTGGATTTCGGAGTCGGCAAAAGTATAATCGGTGATTGGAAAAGAAAAAAAAGCAGAAATAGAAGCGTGGTGTGTTAAGCGAATTTGCAGTGAAACATTAAAAGAAAGAAAGTGAATTTAATGAAGTAAGTGACGCTACAGAGCTTAGCTATGGTTTCGTCAAGCTAGAGGAAAAGGAACTCCAATTTCAGGCCCCATACTGCAGGAGAAAGCATTACACTTCTATGTGCAGTTCAAAAAGGAAGGTGACCCAGAATTTGTG
Source organism: Stictocephala bisonia (assembly GCA_035578905.1). Lineage (NCBI taxonomy): Eukaryota > Metazoa > Arthropoda > Insecta > Hemiptera > Membracidae > Stictocephala > Stictocephala bisonia. The sequence continues at coordinate 348,206 of JAQJVL010000653.1, read as the reverse complement.
GCAAGTGTCGGTTGGCTTGACTGGAGGAAAAAACCATATGGGGTCAGACAGCTCACTGTTTGTGGTGAAGAACTTTCTGAAGACAGTGTTTTACTGATTAAAGAAAATTTTCAAAAATTCATTAAAAGTAAAGGATTTACAGGGGAACAAATTTACAATTGCGATAAAACGGGATTAAATTTTAGACTCTTGCCAGGAAAAAGCTTTGCTTCGAAGCATGAAAATTCTGCTTCTGGGTACAAGAGAAGGAAGGAGCGTGTTACAATCTTGACCTGCAGTAATACAACAGGGGAGGATAAGTTAAAACTATGTCTTATCGGTAAAGCTAATAAGCCACGATCCTTTAAACATGTCAATGTAAACAGTCTGCCAGTGTGGTATAAAAGCCAGAGCCAAATGCGTGGATGAATGGGGAAATCCTCAAAGAGTGGTTTTACGATCAGTTCGTACCAGCAGTGGAAAGACACATGAAACTGAAAAATCTGCCAAGAAAAGCAGTTCTTATCATTGACAATGCCTCCTGTCATCCAGGCACAGATGAATTACACAATGGCAATTTAAAAACCATGTTCCTCCCTCCCAACGTGACGTCACTCTGCCAGCCTATGGACCAGGAGTTCTTGCCGCTTTAAAAAAGAGGTACCACCGCAAACTGCTTTCACATATTTTGGTAGCCATTAAAGATGATCAAGATTTGGTTCAAAACTTAAAAAAAAAATATACTTACTGTATGTTATGGATGGGTTACTGGATGTTATGGAGTGAATTAAGTCCTATTATGGTAGTGCGTTCCTGGAGAAAACTACTAGACTATGGAGGAAATGAGTTTCCAGAAATACATGATGAAGAGGATTCTGGCTTAGTTAACTTATTAAAACAGGTTCCTGGTTATGAAGATGCAAATGATGGTGACTTAATAGAATGAATGGAGCAGGATACTGGAGAAAACATTCTTTTGGATCAGGAAATTGTTGAAGTTGTAAAAGAAAATCGAGACAAGGAAGAAAATGTTGGTGATTCTGATGAAGAAGAGATGAGCAAGGGTGATGAACCAAAAATGAGTCACTGCGAAGGACTTAAATGTGTTGACGGTGCTTTGAAATATTTTGAGCAACAAGGTGCTTCAGCAATGAACATCCTGTTTCTCCGCCATCTGAGGGATGATGCCACACGCAACAGGGCCAAATGATTGATAGCCAATTTTTTTTTCAAGAAAGTAAAGAAAGTGTTCTTTGTTTTTAGTTTGTAATCCTTCCACGCTAATTTACATAGTTATTTTGAGTTTATTTAGATTTAACATAGGAATATTATATTTTCATCTTTTTGCATAATCTTAATTTTTTGTATTTTTATATTTATAGCGTATGGTTTTTTTGTCAGCTACCATTTTTTGTAATTTGAAGTTATATATAGTTTTTAGTCTTAAGTTTTTTTATATTAAAGTCTCTTTATTAACTATTATCTGTGGGTAAAAAAACGTATATAGGGTACGTTAATGTTTATTTTTACACATGTTCTTCTTTCCATTGTTTACTTTAGGTTCTGTTTAATGTTGTTACAGTACGTTGTAGAGGTGTTATCATGTCATATTATAATGTTGATGTAAATTCCAGTGAAAATTTACGGTCTCATGTGCCATATTTGTTGAATAATATAACATAATATTCTATCACAGCATTTTTATTATGTTTAAACTTATCATTCTCGATAACTCAGCATTTTCACTAACTTGGCCGTCTCCGGGTCCATATTGGACCGGGTTTGTGAATTGTACTTACTTTTACTACATAGAATGGAGTGCCCAGGTCGGCACCTCCTGTCAATCTAAAACCCCAGGCAATGTTTGGATCGTCTCGAGTCATCACTATCTCTGCAGCTGTCATCCTAAAAACATTAGGATTCTAAAAGAAAGTGTTTATATTAATTAATGAACAATGTTATGAAAACCAAATAATAGAACAATTTGAATATTTACAAAAGGCAAATTATAATGATATGACTCAATTATGAGTCAAAAGCTACTTTCTACTAAAACAAGAGTCGCAAGTAGGTCGAATGTTTGAAAATTAAAGTTACCATATTTTTAAATCACACCTCCTAAATAAAGAATTAGATTAGAAAATAAAATGATTTTCCATTCTTGGCAGCTAAAATGAAGACCATTTGAATGTTATAATTATTCATCCAACAATGTAATTTAAAGTTGAGCTAAAATACAACAATTGATTCCTTAAATTCATAGAAAAGAAAGTTGAGTACTTAATTTTCTACAAAATGTATTGATTGACCCAATTCTAAGAAAATCAACTACTTCCCTAGACCTCAAAACTATGAAATTTATGAATAAATCTAGTGTTACTAATTTTTATTATATAACAGTGCAACTGTAGTTCAAGACCATGATAATTAAAGTATTAAATATCAATGCTTATTTTATTTTTAAATTCTTAGAATTATGCTTTTAAATATTTGTAGAATTTCCAAGCCAAGTAACAAAGTAAACACTCTCTGTAAGTGCTAATTGTAGGAGAATTTAAAATAGAGGAACATATATGTGTTTAGGAAAACTGGGAGAGTACTTAGAAATCTTATGTGTGTGGTTCAAGGAGAGATTTTATATAAGGGAAATTACAATTGTAGAGATTTGATTAAAGTCACTGCCTTCTACCAGAGTAAGTCAGTGAATAAAATTAATAAAAGCACATTAAAAATTGTAGTTTTTTGTCATTCACTGTAAAGGCAGCACTAACAATGGTTTACAAAAACAATGTATAACAACTACATATGGCTAGTTAGATAATTAATTTGTTTATAATTCAGCAAATAATACAAGATAGTTCTTGTAATGGTTTTTTTTTCAGTGATTTGTTGAAAACTCTAAATTTAACTCAGATTGGATAAGTTTACATTGCCGGTTTTGAGCCGAAGAGTAGCACTATGTCGGTTTTTGCCTCTTACAATAAATATACCATTTCCGAGAGCAAAAGTACTCATACATATTGAAAAAGATCTCTTGAATCAATTGATACTATTATAAGCCTTATTTGACATTGATAAAATGACCTGAAGCATCAACATATGACCTGCAGCATCAACATATGACCTGCAGCATCAACATATGACCTGCAGCATCAACATATGACCTGCAGCATCAACATATGACCTGCAGCATCAACATATGCTGGCTAAATATAGTAAAAGGGTAATGAAATAGAATTAAACTTTTATAAAGAATCCTTTTTTAAATGTTGTCCTTAATATTATGATTTTTGATAAGAAGAACCATTATTTTGATATATTTTACGAGTTATTTTCACAGATTGAGAAACAGAAATCAGGCTGATTATTGAACAAATAACAAAAATTGTTTCCAAATTTAAGACTTACGTGATTTTGGTTTTCCTGGTATTGCCTTGCTTTCCTTGTCAAATCCAAATAGGATGTGCTTAAACAAAAAACAAAAAAAAATATAAAATACAATTTATAATCTGAAAACGAAAAAGACATTAAAATTTTGTCAGAAATGTTGACCAAGAAGTAAAAAAATAAAATATTGAGGTTGGTAAAAAAAGGAAAAACAAGTAGTATGCATGATGAATATACTTTAAGACGGAATATAATTAACACTGAACCTAATGTTAATTAAACTAAATTGGTTCTATTTAAGTTCCAAAACCCAATTATTTTGGAAACAAGACAAAAACTGGGACATCCAATCTGCTACACTAGTTCCAATACATCCATAATTGTTGCTATGGTATGTATCATTACGAAAGTACATACGCTGATAGAGCCAAAAATGTTGGTATGCATAAGTGTTTAACAATAACCAAAACACTGAAATAGATGGTCTTTGTTGCATTCTTTTCCTATTGTTAGGAAATAAAAAATGGTAAATAAAGGTACAAAAACCTACACTTTGTCAATACCAGCTGACAAACTTGATTTTTACTCAGAGAACAATGGATTCAACTACTGGAAATATAAGTGGGGAGTGGAAAATGATTTGTCATGTGATTGCTGAACTAAAACTCAAACTATGGATCACATAGTTAATGAATGTCCATTGTGCTCTTTTCAGGAGGGATTAGCTAGTCTTTATTCTGTTAGAGAAGCAGGTGTTGAATGTTTAGAAACTTGGACTTACCTCTGAGTTAAGATATCAATATTTTAATACTAAGGCACAAGAACTTATTACGTTAAAATTTATTTCCTTTGGAATTATTTCCATCCGGTTTCCATTAATACTTTCCTTTTATTTTGGTAGCTTGTATTACAGTCAAAAATATATATTCATAAAACTGCCCACTGGTAAGCCTCATGGTAGCTAAGCAACATTGTAGACATAGCAAAGACAATATGGACACTGCAAAATTCATTGCATAGTTTTCAAGTTCTGCCTACTAAACTTCTAATAAAAATATTGATTTAATGTTATTAAAGAGTTGACATGTATATTGAGGGGAAACTTTTGAATCAAAGTGGAAGTTGGTTGTTTGTGGAGTACCCCAGGTCTCAAGTCTTGGTCCTGTTTTATTTTTGTTATTTATTAATAACTGTCCTAAAATTTTAAAATCAAAATTAATATAAAAAAAAAACATAGTCATTTTTGTAAACTTCTTATATTGTTTTTGAAAGTTTTAATAGAAAATTATCAACTCCTCATTTACAACAAAATTTCTTGGTGTTATTTTAGACATTTTTTTTTTCAATTCAAAATGCTTTATTTGTAAATGTACAAAGGTACAATAAATAGTGTCAAATTAGTTAAAGCTAGTTAAGGCTATAAAGCTTATTAATAGTTAGCTTAAGGCTTATTAGTTGGTTAAAGTCTTTAGCAGGGCTAAACATGTGTTAGAGATTTTAATTCTTAATTGAGAGAAAGCATGAATTTGTCACCAAAGTGCTGGAGTGACCGGGCATTCTATAAATTCCCATGATGGTGGTCCATGAACTCACCAACCGTATAGAAAGCATTAGACACAAGGTGACTTTTCAGCCGAGATTTAAATAATTTTTGGGAAGTTTGGGATTTAATTCGTTCAGGGAGAACATTGACTAATCTGACTCCCATCTGCGAGGGAAGGCGTTCAAACGCCACCGTCTTGTGTTGTTCGATGCGGTAGGCGGCCCTCGCCCTTGTCTCATATCCATGGACGTCACTGCCGCTAGTCAAACTACATTTGTAGCGACAGTACACCGCCGTCTCAAGGATGTAAAAGACAAGGAAGAGTCAGCAGTTCCAACTCCCTGAATGCTGTTCTGCATGACTCTCTGCATTTTAATTTCAAAATGACTCTCACCGCTTTTTTCTGGAGTTTAAAAATTCTTTCAAAAAGGGTGTTTGCACTACTGCCCCATAATATTATGCCGTACGAGAGATGGGGGTACACGAGGCCATAATAGGCCATTAGTAGAACTTCTAAAGAGCAGTAGTTCGAGAGATTGCGCAAAGCAAAGATACCTTTTGCAACCCTAGAGCAAACATTATCTATGTGATTATTCCAGGTCAATCCCTTATCCAGGTATATTCCCAGGAATTTGGTACGGTCAGTTTCCTTAAGAGAAACATCATCTACCATTACAGTGGTTGAGGTCTCCGAATCGTGAGACCGCAACGAAAATTTGATGAAAGTTGTCTTTGAACAATTTGTTTGGAGATTGTCATTCAAAAACTTTTGGATGCAAGAATTCAAATTGACAAAAGCTTGTATTTCCAGTTCAGGCTGAGAAGCAGCTCTGAAGCAGAGAGTTGTGTCGTCTGCGAATTGAATGATTCTTCCATTTGTGATTGATTCCTCCAGATCATTCACATAAATGAGGAATAGTGCTGGGCCAAGGATGGAACCCTGAGGGACTCCATGGTGCACTTTGATGAATTTAGAAATGACGTTTTCAACCTTCACACATTGGCTACGGTCGCTAAGGTAGGACTGCAACCACACATGTGGTGGACCGCGAACACCATAGCGCCAGAGCTTCTGCAAAAGGATTTTGTGATTTACGCAATCGAATGCCTTTGAGAGATCGAGAAAGACACTTAGCATCTGTTTACGATCCTCAAAGGCCTCCGTGACAAAATCAACCAACTAAGTGACTGCATCAATTGTTGATCTGCCAGACCTACAACCAAACTGGTTGTCGGTCAAAATGTTATGCTTTTCAAAAAATTTTAGTAGTTGATTTAGAAAAAGTTTTTCGAAAATCTTACTTATCACCGGTAAAAGAGAAATTGGACGATAATTGTTGGCTAGGCAAGAATCGTAAGACAGTAAACTTATTTCGGATCACAACTTATCTTCTTTACAAGAACAAATGAGCAAGCCTGTATTTGCACTTCAAAGAAATAACAGAAGTAACAGACAGGAAATCAGCACTTATGGTATAAAATAGCTATTTTACTTCTCGCATCACTTTTAGTATAGTATTCTAAGAGCTTCTTCAAAAACATGTTTTAGAATGTTGAGGTGCCTGCACAATATATATTAGAATTATTTAAGTATGTTTAAAAAATATTATTCTGTTTTCATAATCACAAATAAACATGTCACAAGAAATATAAAAATAAATTTCAGAACCCTATTGATCAATTGAATAAATTTGAAAATGGACAGTGCTACATGGGTCTTAGACTCTATAATAGAATACCATTAAAACAAGACAGATTTTCAACATTTTCTGAAAGCAGGATATTCTTGCAGCAGCTTGCATTTATGAAGAAAAGGAAATCGAAATTGATTAAATTGTTTTCTCAGCTTCTTCATGTTATATCATATACTTTTTTTAATAAACTAAAACACATACCATAATTGTATGAATACATTTTAATTCGGTAACAAATGTTATATAAATGTGTCTAATTGAATTTAAGTGTTGACCTCAATCTACTTCATATAATATAATATTAATATTATTGATAGAGTAAAACAAAATTTGGTGGTTAAAATATCATCATCATTTAAAATTTATTGTAACAAAAATGTATGCTCAACTTAACTGATTTAGCCACCTTTCTTAGAACAAGGGAAGTTTAATTTTAAAATAATTTTATTTAAAAAAAAACTAATATTAATAATAAGTGATGTTATGGTGTTTTGCATGAATTGTGTTTATGTACAAAGCATGCCAACAATAAAGTAGCCAACCTTAGAGAAGGAATGGGATCCTGTGTAAGACTGGCACTACAATTAGATCTGTGATACCTGTGCAATCATAGGTACGGCCCTTACTGCTAACATTGGCTCCACTCCACTACTACCTGTGAGAGAAACATCGTCCTATATTGTACTAACAATTACTTGGTTGGACAAGAAATCACAATTTAGAATTTAAGTAGACAAACTAACAAAAAATAATAATTAGTCTATATTATATTCAAGAAACATCCAACTTGATGTCATGAATAATTTTTATGTTGAGTAAATTATAACTTCTGTATAAATTTACTACAAACACACTGCTGTGCTAAGGAACACCTATAAAAGAAAAATAGTAGTCAAACCATATAATCTTATAGTTGAATAAAATGATAAAACATATGGGACAAAACATTAAATATGAGAAAGAAGATAAGATCTTGAAACCTAATCCAACAGTTCAAATTATGTGCAAGATCAATGAGTTCACTAAACACATACCTTTAACTGCAGTTTTACACTCAACACACACAGACACAGAAAAATATTAATAAATATACAACATTCTGTACAGTAACATTTTTAATTTACTGTCCACCATATGCAGTAAATTATAACAAATTTTCGGGTCCATTAGTAAATTATAACTATTATTATTAACACATTCAGTGCTAAGGCCGTATTTTTGTTTTCACCATGTGTGGCTGCATATATAAATTTAAAACTTACCCCAATGATTGAAAATTTGTTTTTCAATAACTCATTTTTGTGATTGTGTAGTGTCAATTTATGACTGTCAGAAATAGTCTGTATATGTGGAAGGCTCAAAAAAATTAATTTTTATGTAAGGCCGCCTAGTTGTCCATCAGCTCCTGGTGAACCGACTTTGCCAAAAAATTAATGTACAAGTTTTTTACAACACTTTATTTTGTAATAAACTAGTTAGTAATATAATAAATCGATTAAAACAAATGAAAAAGATTAAAAACTAATATTATCAAGTCTATTTCTAACATTTTTTCACAATTAGTCTAATCTGAGATAAATTTTTCAAAACATGCTACAGAACACAATTCAGGTTGGTCAGTGCATTTGTAGAACATAAATACAGTATTCTTAATTTTTTCTTCTTTGCAGTAAATTGTACATCTTTTTTGCTTAATTTTATTCCTAATTTCTTGAAAAAACTAATCAAAAACAGTAATAGAAACTCCAAAAATAACAATAACCGTAAACTGAAAACCATGTCCTACTCGTAGGATACCGCAGAAGTGCGGGACCTACTGGCAAGCAAACCCGCCAAAGGCTTAGCGAAGACTGGTTTAATAATGAGAGTGAGGCAGTATGGCCGACTAGATGACCATAAGCCACTACCGCTTGGCCGACTGGACGGCCACGCAGCCACTAACGGCCGGACGGCGTGGCCGACTTTACGGCCACAGAGCACTGAATGTGTTAAATAACCTTTATAATTCTACATTTTGTTCTCTTGTGTGGGTCAGAAGTCTGACCACTAAAGAAAAATACACAACCAGAAAAAGCAGATACAACTCTGAAGAGAAAATATTATGAAGGGTATATGCAGTTACAACTTGTGAGACAGGAGTAAGGAGAATACAAACTGAGAGCTTAGAGAATTGTACACAAAACCTGATATTGTAGCCATGATTAAGAGCAGGAGAAGAATATGGATGGGTTCACAAAAGGAGAGAAGATGATAGAACTGTTAAAAGAATGTGGACTCGAAAATCGGAAGCAAAAGCGACTCCAGGAAGATCAAAATTGAGATGGGACAGTCAAGTGGCAGGTGATGTGCGAGGACTGGGCAGTGACATAGAGATAGCAGGAGACAGAAGAATGTGGAGACAACTTGTTAGCGAGGCCAAAATCAAACAAAGATTCCAGTGTCCACAGGAGTAAGTATGTATTATAACTATCAGCAACAGTACAAATATTTAATGTTGGTTACTTAAACATCTCAAAACAATGAGTTGAATGCATTAAATTGAATTTTTATTTTTTGTTTGTTTGAATGGTTTAGTTGATTATAATTTATATTATTCCTGTTAAATTAATTATTCAGCTTAAAAAATATTCATGTTGACAAACATAAACATTAATAATTCATTGTTGTCAAACTTATTCCATTATCCGGAGACAGGACGAAAATGGATATATCTTACACTAAAAATAAAAAATGCTTCACTTATTTTTATTTTGAAATTCTCTAGTTTTGTATTTATGTTTGCTTTTATTTTCACATATTATTTATTTAGTAATCCCAAGTCAAGTATCTGCCCTAAGTTATAGTTCAAAACATTCTCTTAGAACAGTTATTACAAACCAATGCTAAAATTTATAACCCCAACCAATTTTCAAATTTTCTTTCTAATATCCACCTTCCTTCTCTTACCTTTTTCATACAAGAATAAAATAAAAATAAATTGGTAACACCTTATTACATGATAAGCATAGGGCAAGTAGATCAATATATTGCACTTATCTGGGTGGGGAGACGAGTCTATACCACAGTACATATATGGGTAGTAGGTGGGTTCATCACCTTCACCCACCCATACAAGTATGGTAGAGGTGACCCTCCCACCCTACCCATACATGTACCTCATACACATGGGTCAAATACAAATAGCTGACTGCTCCATAAAATATTTTAACCTTAGAAAAGTCTAATATATATGCAGTTTATTCATCTGATCATCGGTTCTCAAGCTAAAAAAACACTACATTTAGAAAATGCAAATAAACTGTAGAAGGTAAGCAATAAAAGGACGGATAAAGATATTTACAACTGTAACTTCTAATTACTCACATTTTTTACAAATAGTTCTTTCTGATACAACACCAATTACTTTGACATCAGGTATTGGTTTTATTTTATATACCTTACATAATAATCTGTATTTATTTGTGTTTATTTATGTGTTATTGGGTCTTTAGTTTATTTATATCATTTAATAATTATCTTATACCAATAATAATAATAAATAAGAGGTTTTAGCCCACTTGCACCTTTTGCAGAAGTGTGTAACACAAATAAAATACAAGATACTTTGTTAAATTTTAAACTATTTTTTTTAAACTAAATATGTAGTTCTTTAAATTCATTTTTGAACTCTAACTGCCATTAGAAATTTTTACTTGTTTTATATTAAGAATAGGATAGTAAATGTTAAAGCTATTTAAGTTAGCAAAGCCTTTTATTATTATTATTTTTAGTTATTTTTTTGTATTGCTACATTATTAAATAAGTGCTTGATTTATTCTGTATTTAACATAACATTATTGTTATAAACATATTCAATATTCATGTTGAACCACCAAACAGATTTACAAATAATTTTAAAGAAAGTTAGCTTTAGTATCGAAGGAATCCACTAAGAAACGATTTTTTGAAATTTCATTCCTAAGGGGTACAAACAGCTCCTCAAAATTTACTTTTCCCATAAGAATAACATTGGGTTGAATTTAGTATATTAATAACAGCTATTTTGTAAATAAACATGTTTATTTTCTATGTTTGACATTATCTCTTAAACTCTTAATCCTATTGATGCATTAAGAGTTTAATCTTCAGCTGTCAAAAAAAAAAAAAAAAAACCAAATGAAATGAACACGTTTGAAATAGGCTAAGTAACACCAGTGATTTTATAAGGGTAATACCATTAGGTATTTATAGTAAGTAATAAATAGGTAGCAACGCAATTAGTGTGAGTGAGGGACTGTAAATAAATTGTGATTTTATGTTATACAGTTAATTTACTATCTGTCGTTAAAAGTAACATGATGAGGTCGAAGGCCGAGCTGTATCAAGCGCAGTGAGAGTTGGGGTTGATACGCAAAGTATGCAGGGGTGTCGCCTAGTATTATATAATATTGTAATAATATCCTCTAATATTAATTGTACTGTCATGATTGTAGTATAGGCATTTAGTTGGTGGTTAATAGTATTTAACCTGTATTTACCTATGTATTCCCAGTTTGAAAGGGTTATGATATTTATAATATATAAACACAATAAAATTATAATATTTTAGTAAAATATTAACAAAACTGTTACTTTGTATTAGGGAATCGTTTACCTTAATTTTTTATATATTTAGACTAGTTCTCTCAAATAGCCTTATAAGATAGACACTAAATTAATTATAGATAGCTGCATTATAAACATAAAAATATTTCTTGAACTGAATAAACTACTCTTTTATATTTATATAAGACTAAGTTTTTTAAAAAGCAAAATTAAAACTAGGTATGTGAAATGCAGGAAAATTTGTATCAAATGTTTTGTCTTAATGAGTTTACTCTTAGAAAGTGTGTGATGTCTTAATGCTTTTAATTCCTAACAAAATATTTATAATAATTTTGTAATTTAAAATGCTGTCAAAAATTCACAAAATTATAAAAAATATGGTACCAGGTATTGTAATCATTAACAATATCATGTATCGTAATCACTAGCATAGAGAATGATTAGGCGAAGGCAAGAAGACATGTGTAATTACACGGTGAGTGAGTAGATTGTCCTCGTGACACTGGAGGATCGCCAAGAGGAAGGAATCCCGGCTCATGCCAGTGATTGACACAGTTGTCTAAACTGGGCCATTACATAGGTGAAAGTTAGTCACCCTCTTGATTAGTGTTATATCTCACAATCATACTGACTCATTGTTAGTTTAGTTACCAAACTTTTCCACAAATTAAGATTATTAATTACATACATTTACAAGAAACCAACGTCAACCTAGTAGCTGTTTGAATTATACTATTTAATTAATTGACCGCATTTACTAGTTTATATAATATTTATTCTTCTGATCTCGATCTGTTTGGATTTTTAATTAATGTTTTTCGACATAAGCTATTTATTGTCATCACTGATTAGGTTTGTTCGTATTGAATTGTTAACTAGTTTTATAGTATAATTGTTATGTTAAGTTTATTAATCATTAGAATTTTACTTTTTTTATATCATGTTTGATTTGAGCTGTTGTTAATTTATTGTTTATATATTATGATATAGTGAAAAATCAACAGAAGGTTAATTTATTTTAGGTTATATTATTTATCTGAGGATGGCCTAAGAGCCGAAACTAGTCATATATTTTTTATAAAAAATGAATAAAGGGTACTTTATTATATTTATCTTTGATTTTATTAAAATAGTAGCCCTAATGTGAACTAATTTATACATCAACAGAAGGATTTGATATGAACTATGAACAAGGATTGCATGCTTTACTGTAATTTTAATAGATTATTATATTTAAATGCTGTCGTGTAATTGGCGCAAACTGTTAGACAGCATTGTAAATAAATATCAGCATTATTGTGAATAATGAGGGAGTAAACAAGTTGTTTAGGGTTCGAACATTGGACTCTGTAACCTGAGACAGACAGCCAGTGAGTTTTATTTATTTTCATGACAGAATTAAGAATGAAAAACATTGATTAATATTACTTGCACATTATGATAAAATTGTTTTAAATTGTAATAAAAGCAAATAAATTGTGTACTATTTAATATGATGCTCAGCAAAATTATGGTACATCAAAAGATTTATCAGTTTTGAAATATTATATTTGTACATAAAGTTAATTATAAACAAGGAACGATTAAGTCAAGAAATTGATAAGTTTTAATTTTTTACAATAGGGGAAATTGTTCAGGTTTTGGGATATGTAAGCATGCTTTCCTTTTTTCCCCTTCGAGTCCTTTTAAAAGTATGTACAGGAGAAAATATAACACCTTTTAAGGACAATACCCCTATCTTCAGTCCATTTTAGTAGAACATTAATAGAAGAAATCTTAATCGGGGGGGGGGGGGGGGGGTTGCATATACAAACCTCTACTTGTGTTATGCTGTTTGGGATTATTTAAGAGGTATAATACTTTTATAAACAAGTATGACAGCAAAATATTTATAAAAATACATTTGTAATTGTACTGAATTATCAGGGAGATGAGATAGTAGTTTATGTCAGAGAGACGTTATAAAAAGAAATAACAAGAACAATTTCTTTAGGAATAAAATTATGATAATACTTTCTGTCTTTGACTTTTTTCAGAACCAAAGTCAAGCACCATAAACCAATCATAACAAATGAGGTGTCAAAAGTATAATCACATCACAAGCTGTTTTTATGTTTCTCATTTTTAACTTATATGGTTTTCATTACATTTAGCATGAACATTTTTAAACTGCTGTTATTTTGAAACTAGTACAGTTAAATTATTCATCTTTTACAAAGTGTTAGGTCTAAAATAGACAGTCATGCAAAATTACAATCCTGAAGCTTAAGGAACTACTGAGTTATGAGTTTTTCCGTACTTTATTATAACAAACAGCCATTCAGAGCGAAAACGAAGCATTTTAGGACATGTGTTTATATAAAATGTTTGTTTTATTTTAGCACGCTCAATCATTTCCTACTTTTTTAACATACTTTTATAACACCCTTAATAACAGTGTGTAAAAAGGTACTAACACTTTGTTATAGCTACTAATTATGAAACCTAGTATTAGACTGCTAAAACTTCCCAATTTCTTTATGTATTTAGTTGTACAATTTTCATGGTTTTTCATGATTTTAAGCATTCCCATCCAGTAGTCTGTCATTAATCTTTAAGTAAGCATATCTCGAGTTTGTAGACTATTCCTGTTTTATTAGTGTGCGAGTCATAAGTTTATATGAAACTTATCATAAAGCCATAAGTTATGATTTATGTGTTCAAAGTTTATTACTCAATTTTGTTTATTTCATAACTTTATATGCCCGCTACTCAATAAAAGGTGAGCTTTGGATGTCGGGTTTGCAAAAAGATTTTCATTTTCATGCCAAAATCGACACATGTTTATATTAAAGATTAGTGATCGACTCATGGGTAGGACATCGTCCAAGCACTCAAAATTCATGAAAAGTTATGAAAATCTTACAACTATTGACTTAAAGTAAAGTAGGGAATTGGAACAGTCTTAAGTTTTACAGTAGCTATAGCAACATTTCTATTCTTTTTTACATACTGTATATAAGAAGAGAATGCATGCATTTGTAGTAAAAGTCACAAAACTGCTTATTTCCTTAAGCTGATCTTATATATTCAAGTCCAAAATTCTCTATTCAATTTCTGGAAGCTTTCTTGTGTTAACTTCATATTCAATAATTTAATTTTCATATATATGTTTATCTTTCAGCCTTCAACTCGTAATATTCTGCTAAAAGCTATTACATCTCAAATTTCTTAATATTAAGGCCAAACTTAAGAGTTCAGTTTTTAATATATCTCATTAAAAGTGATAAGTTAGTTATGTTATTTTATTTTGAAAAAGTACCGTATTTAACAGTAAAAAATTGTTAACATTTTCCCCAAAAGGATTAAATAAAACTACTGAAGTAAAAATTTAAGTAGATGTATAAAAAACCCAATTTCATTAATTCTCTGTCATAGACAAATTTGTCTCAACTACCAAACAATTATACTACTGCTTCGTAATCCAAAAAGAATGTTTAGCATGCAACTTGCACTATACTTTATTCAATGAATGTGCTGACTTGACATGAGCGTGTTTAGTGGCAGTCCTTTATTAAGAATAATGTGTTTGATATGAGACACAATAATTACTTGTTGAGGCACAAATTATAGTGAAGATTTTTAATTGGTTCGAAAAAATAATACATAATAATAAATATATAATGTTATAAGAATAGTTTTAAAAATTGTGAAACAAACATAAAAGACCATATAAAAAATAAGAATGTCTACTATCATAATATAAATACACAATATCAAACAGGTAGGTTATAAAACAGGTGCATTTAGAGAAATGAAACATGGCAACAATATAAAACGTAAAGGCTTTTAGTTGTGGTTGGTGTACATTGTCATGCCATTGGTTGTAACATTCCCAAACTATTTGTAGATCCAGCATTTGCTGAAAGAGTGCTCTGAAGTCAAGTCCGGACATTAAATAAATAAACAATAGAGAATAACTTTACAAAAGTACTGCTGAAACTTAGTGATTACTTACAGGTTCCCCATTCATTAATGACATAAAAGGTATATGAAATAAAAGACATGACAGCTGATAGAATATACTTTATTTGGATTTCACAACAATTAATTGATTAGTACTATCACATGAGTGAAGGTCTATAACACAGGATACATTGACTACAATAACACAAGAAAGCTGAGATGTAATAAAAGAAATGTCAAGGAAAAATTAATGAACAGAAGTTAGGAATTGAAATGTTACATTGTACCTTTTCCATATTAGTGCAAAACTAGATTACTGGTTTAGTTCTGAAAATGGAAATTGTTTTAAGCTAAATTCTTCAAGAGATATTAATACTTTATTCTTGCAACAATCTTTTATCAAGAAACTTTAACTCTACATAGCACTTTTAGGTGTTTATTTAAAAATTAAATTCCTGTTTAAATATTTAAAACTAGCATCAACAATTGGATATAAGGTTAAAATAAAGACAATCATTTTAAACTATCTTAAATTACTAGTGATGTTAAGTATTTTTTCTGTTATGATATTAATTTAAAGAGAAACTTTATGGCAACATTTTCCGTTCACTAAAGTAATTTTCATTACATTATAAACATTTACTGATTTCTATATAACATAAAATAATCCACAAAATTGTGATTTTAATTAATAATCTGATAAAAATTACTACTGATTCTGAAAAATATTAAAACAAAACATGTAAAATTTTAAGAAAAAATATACAATTCAATTTAAAACTTAATGTCGTGCTCCTTTCTGCTAAAAGTAACCCAATTCAAGTTTGTTTCTCAATCGAAATAAAACTAATGAACGAAATAAAATAATCCTTCATATGTATTTATACAAAACTACTCATTATTATAATAGCAATATGGATAAGCAATAGGTTTTAGATAGTTTTTTTTTTTTTTTTTTTTTTTTTTTTTTTTTAAGCAAAATAAATTATTAACGTTCATCTCTTAAAAGGAGTTTGGAAACTGAAACATTGTCTCCAAAATGAAAATAAAAAATAAAACAAACGTTTGACAGTCATTTGGTTTAATATCATAGTTTAATATTTTTATAAATAATAAATTTCATCAATTACATTTTGAAAAACTCTTCAATTTCAACCAATTTTTGTGCATTTATTTTTTTAAATATTATATTTGACAGTCGTTTGATTTAATATCAGTTTAATATTTTTATAAATAATAAATTTCAACAATTTCATTTTGAAAATCATTTAACTTCAACCAATGCTTGAACCATTTTTTTAAAGCTATTTTATTTGGTCAGACAACAGATTTGACATTATAACCAACTTAGAAACCATACCTTTAATAATTCAAATATAATTTATAAATATCTACATTTCTAATCTAAATAAAATTATATCTATAATAATTTGTACGAAAAACAAATATTATTAACTTTTTAAATATGTTCAAATAGTACGTTAAAGCATTATTAGATCCTTAATATTATGGGTGTTTCAAAATAAATATTAAATTTTTAAGGCATTGAAGTATTTAAATATTAAACTTGTAATTAATTCTAAATGGTAACTAGAAGAGCAATATTAACAGTTATGTTAAGTATACCTGTGCACACATACTTGTAGGTTTTATTTTTATATACTATACAAGCGATAAATCATTCCAACATAACTCCAAAAAATGTTTTCAGAAGGTTATTATTGCAATTCTAGTGAGGTCAGTATGATGAATTTTATAATGACGCTTACAACTTCCTCCTAATTGTTTGCAGTTGCTGCAAGTTCTACAGTTACAGACTGGTTTACTTGCCCAACTTCACAAACAAAATGTTACTGCTGTATTATGACGAACATTTTCTTAATCATGTCCTCTTTAAATGATGGATTGACATTTCATCTAAGTGGAAATGTGAACAATGATAAGTTCTCATTAGGATTCTGAAAATCTCCAAAAGAAGCAGAGAGACTGGCCAAAAATTATAATTTTTTGCCATATACTGGCAGAATGTTTATAGGCCTTTCTTTTTCTGTGAAGAAACTGTAACTTGTTTTTCTTATCTTTGTGCACATATAAGAGGATAAACCAGAGAATTCTTGAGTAGCAAGAGAGTGCACCACAAATAAGTTAACTGGCAAAACTCAATACACAATTAATTTGCTAAGCTACAATGTTCCCAACCTGGCTTGTTTCGCAAAGCTTCCACTTTCACCATTTCAAACAACATACAATTTTTTTTTTTATTTGAGTTTCATAAAGAACATAACTCTTCTAGCTGCTGATTTATATGACTTGGAAAACAGGATTCAAGTAATTATTGATCTATTACTCCATATAAACAGATTAAGGTATAGGGAAAATTCGACTATCAACTGGATGTTTTCAATAGGCCTCTTGCTAGTCTAGTGGTTAGCACTTCTGCTTCCAATACAGGTGGTAACAGGTTCAAATCCTGGGAGGTCCACTTAAATTTGCCAAAGGGATTTGGAACGTTCTCCCTCAAGAAAGTTTGAATAACATGTTAAAATCCCACTGGCGTCTACTTTAATAATAAAAAATAATAGAATAAATCAAATAAAATAATAAAAAATATAACAAATGGAGCTCACATTGTAAGGTAAATATTTAAGTTGTTCTTTCATTTGATGTATTAATCATAATTTACTGTAAGTCATATAGTAAAAATACTACTTAGTCTTAAATCCATTTTGAAACACCCACTATATTTTTAACCTATTATAGATAATGTTTAGCTATAAAGGTAATAAGATAAATATCACAGAAAACAATAGTTTCACAACTGAGTTCCTTATATTTGTACAATATACATACAAAAATACATCTTGTACATTTTTTAGTCTTCAAATCAGTTTGTTTAGTTGAGCGTTGATCTAATTACTTTTTTTTAATTGACTCCTTGTTTCCAAAGCTTACACTGTACCTATTTTTTCTATGCTTATAAACATGTACAAAAGCTCAACAACCGGATATATATATTTTTATTCATAGCCATTTTGTTCTGTTCTTGCTCTCATTAAAACACAAATTCAGTACAAATTACTGTTCGATTTCTATTAAAATTCTCAAATGGAAACATCACTTATAAAATGTTATTTTAGTTTGCAATGTCTAAATAAGATTTTTGTTGTTTATAATTAAAAAAAAAGAAAAAATACTTAAACCAATTTAAAACACATTACAAACATATATATCAATATGATCTGAATTTCACTATAAGGAATATGTCTCTTAATTTTATGGCTTTTATGGTATTAATTAATTACCCTTTCTAATGATTCATTCATTAACTTCCAAAACACCAATTCACTATTCATTATCTTGACAGTTAGTCTCTCAATGATAGGTAAAAAATAAGCACCGTGTTTATAAAAACTAAATGTTAGGAAGCATTGTGTATCTATTTCTAAAATTATACAATAGAAAAAAAAGTTTTACATTGAAAAAGTACAACAGATTTAGGCTTATTGTATTAGTCTTTTTGTTTTTAAATATCCTATTTTAGGTTTTAAAACTAAAGTTAAAGAATTGCTATGAGTTAAAAAGAAAGAGCAGACATTCTATTGAAGATTAGGCCTTACCCTCAAACTCCCGACACTACCCAAGTAAAACCACAGTTTGATGCCTCTTTAGAGTATGTATTAAAATGTTGATTTTATTACCAAAATAATTAACCATTTATATTTATAAGACAGTAGGACCAAAACTCCCTAATTTGGAATCAGAACCAATAAACTCATAATTTAACGCTCCACCCAAGAAGTCAGTTGTTTGAAACATTAAATGTTTCACTAAAATATTTAGCATTAACACATTGACTGCGGCTGTCTAATACTATGTAATATCCCTTGGAGCTGAAATATAATAATGTTTTCACTTACTAGAAATCATAAATGTATGACCCACATATGGCTCCTCTATACAATGAAGAGGAACCATAGCCAATGGGCAGGTCAAGCGCCCCTGGCATACGTCACTCCGTGACCCGTGGGCGGGTCATCTGCACCGAACATGTTAATGCTTTTTTGGATATTGAATTTGGAAAATCGAGATTTAATAATAAAGAATTTTCTTCCCATCTTTAACCTATCTCAAATTTTTAATTGTTCAATTTCGAGAATAGGAAGAAAATAAAGTTGAACTAAGAACAAACTGATGCAAGTTATACATCACTATTGGGTTCTTCATCTTACCACATTTTACATTTTTCTTTTCTAAAAACTATAGATCCTCCCACAGTTTGGTGTTATATTTTCAAATAAAACTCGCAACTACATAAATATTTTGGATTGGTGATTTTACCATTTTCAGTTGCTTTTTAAGTTTCAAATATGAAACTTACATTATCAAAATATTAACACAAACAGCCCTTCAATTATTTAAACTGTAATTATAATATTAATGTTGTAACACTGCATTGATTTCAAATCTCAATTTAAAATTTTTGTGTACTCATTATTTTAGGCACGTGATTATTTAACAAAAGGGTTCAACTCAGAAAGGTTTCTTCAATAGAGGCATCAAATATGCTTATTGAAGTTTTTTATAATATTCCCCAGCAATACATGTCAGCACATAACAACAAATTAATATGCTGTTGTAGGCCCATTTTGAAAAGAGATTCTACGTTTTATATAGAATTAAATCACTTCAACACCTTAATCATCGATACATAAGTTCAAAATAGAACATGAAATAAACTGAATTGTGTATGCCTTGGCATAGTTAAATTGAAAACTATGTATTCCGTTAGCTTATGAATTTATAATCTGTACATTTTATAAACTATTCCTACCAGCTAAATGTTTCACATTTTGATTTTCCTCAAATAGTGTTATTCCATGTATACTATCAGGATAAATTAAATTGACAAATTCTATCACAATATTAATAACAATATTTAAAATAAACCACAGCCACATATATATAGTAGGGATGATTATAATCTCTAACAATGATAAACTAAATAAAACTAACAATAACTTTAAAAGCTAATAAACTACAATATATATTTACACTTTTTAAGATTAACCTTTAGGCAGCAAAATGTGGAATATACTGCCGCCAACTAAACATGGCACAGCCAATTTCATAATAAGTGTATAATAATGAAATTGTATCTTAGTAAGATTTTCACTAAACCTTATATTTGATTACCATATTAATGATAGTTCAATTCAAATGGAGAAATACAAAAGCATCAAAATCACTAATAAAGATAAACCTACCGACAAACACAAACACACACATAACAACAAAAAAAAAGGAACAAACTTTACAAGCCTTGGACATATTTTGTGAGGGTTGGAAAGAGATTTGATTTGAGCCGAATACTGGCAATTTTATATACAATCTCAATTCTACTGTACATATATGGGTGGATGTAGGTCATCAATACCATATGTGAATTGGTAGGTGGGAGCTCCATTAATACCATACATGTATGTGTGGGTGGGTATGTCAATAATCACCCACTCACCCACCTATTTACCTACAATATTAATGGAGCTCCCACCCACCAATATGCATATATTATTGATGACCCACCCACCCACACTGTACATGTATGGGTGAGCAGGTTAGTCAATACTACTGTATATGAATGGGTGGTTAGGTTTGTAATCAATTTACAATTGCGATTTCCAACTGATTTTTTTTTTTTTTTTATTTTTAAGTTGTAAATTCTTTCAGAGGATTTAATTATGGTCCTTCTCTGCAATAGTAAAACAATTTAAATTTTTCTTAATTAACCATTGCGGATCGATTTATTTATACGTGCGCACCCCAGCGGGTACTAATTAATTGGGTAGCGGCGCGACGGCAAAACAGTAACAGCGTGCCACAATAAAACTGCAGGTAATAGGTTAGATGTAACAGTGGCCTGTTGGCGTACCGGCGATATAGCAGTGGTAACAGGTGGTGAACTAGGTTATGGGATGGTGAGGACGATGTCAGTCATAACCTAAATATAGTGCACACAGTTCGGGCTACGAGATACCATCTGAGTCATTGAATAGACTAGGCTTGACGACAATAACGGACTCCTATGTGTCTGTTTCACTAACCTCAATGTCACTTGCTATATGGGTGCACCGACGTGGACAGAAACGTACTACATCTAAACTAAATCAGTATTATATCTATCACTGAACAAAATATAAATTGCTTCTATTACTGTAATCTATAGGATATTTATGACAGTTTTTATAAACAAACCCTGTTTAAAAAAATACCCAGTCGATGAACAGAGACGCTTACTCAGCCTATTAGAGTCTATTGTAACTGTTTGGAGGTAAAAGTAAAAACAGAACGCTTATGCAAGCCGAACTTGTCATTGTGCCGCTAAGCCAGCCACTGCATGCGGCTGAGCTTGTCAATCATCCACAATGGGTTAAATAAAAACAGTCAACATTTTATGCTGTTTTCCAATCCTTGGTCTAACCATGAACAATTGTTCAATACTGAACGTTCAATACCTATAAACAATTGTTTAAATATTACTAGGTGATACAATCAGCTTAATAAACAAAATTGTAAAGAGCAAAACTAGTGATAAAAACTAATCAGTAATTATGTTTGTTAAAAAGTTTACCCTGTTTTTTTTCTTATCGGTTATTAGTAAATGATTCAACTTTCATACACTAAAGACTACTTTCACACGTTTATAAATATACTTCTATCTTGTATATATAGAGATGTTTATGGTGCTGGCACTTTGTTCACTATTCTGATAATGATTATTGATTACAATATGTTTCATGATAAACTAAGATAACTAATGGAAAATCATATAATTATAAATAAACCTTAACCCTTTGAGGACCAAAAAATATAAACAAATAAAAATGTGCTAACTCTCCTGGAGAAGCTTCCACGGTCAATGTAATCAATATCACTATCGTACAAACACAGAAAAAATTATGACATTAATCTTTTTTAAATGAAAGAGCAATAAGTGGTCTATAGAACTATGTATATATATTTAACCTTTCTTTGTAATAAATTTTATTTTTTTCTAAAAACCTTGAGAAAAAAATTTTTTTATATTTTTTTTCAAGTTTGAAGGTCCGTACGTTAGTTATAATTTTATTTTAGAATATTGTCCTGAACGGCATTTTATAGAGCATTTAAAACTGAACTAATACATATAATTTCATTTACTATACTTCTAAAATTATCTCTTTACAAAATTTAACTAAAACATTACATATTGGTTGCTAAGCGACATAATAGTTATACCTAATAGTTACGTGTCTGTCACGGAACAGTTACGTCATCTAGACACAGTCCAAGAGCGAAACTGCGTGCAGCGGTCATTGTCAAAGCGTCTGGTATTATTCTGGCGGCCATTTAATAAAACATAACGATGCACTATAAAAAATACAGCGCGTCTCTCACAGCGACGCTGGCATTTCTCGCACTAGTAAGGGGTATTCTGTTAATACTGTCAGATTCGTCTGTTAAAATTAACTGTCTATCTATTATTTTCAGTTCTTTCCATTGATGTTATATTCCAACAGCTGACTCCAGACGTCAAAAAACATTCTCGAATGTCTGTGTATCATCCCAAAGACGTACAAGTTATCGTAAGCTGTAAATTAGATGTTATATGTAATAAACTTCGTATGACCATATTTCGTCATTCGGTCCTCAAGAGAAAAATCATAAATGATGAAATATAGTCAGTCAGTCCCCAAAGGATTAAACATCTACATATTTTTAAACTAATGTAAACTATATCCAACAGGTTGTGTGTTTTTTTTTCTTTTTTTTACAAAGGATCGTAATAAAACATATGAAAACTTTATTAAACTTTTCACTGCTAGACAATGTTTTAGTTTAATCAGTAAAGTGTTAGGGGTTTTTGCTAGTTGTATCTGAAAGTGCTAAGCTAAAAATGGTAATTCGTAAAAGTTTACGAGGTAATTCATAACTTGCTTTGTAATTTAAGTTTTGTCATATTTCTTTTTTTATTTTATAATGTAATGAATTGGCCATCAAAAAAATATATTAATACATACATACCTACAAATATAGAAAAATTAAGCTAAAAAGTCAATTAACAATTTATTTTTTTTTTTTTTTAACTTCTTGGCCCAAAAAGTATCTACAAACTTTGCTGCTATATTCATTATGATATATTTTTAAAGTATGTATAATTCTGATTATATATTGAAAGTTTTACATCCTTATGCTAATTTTTTGATAGTTGATAAAATAATCACTTTTTCGCTACAAGTGCAAAATGTTGCAATGCAAAAACAAAAAGAGTACTGGTTATAGCAAAGTTAATAAAATTATAATAAAATGTGCATGGTCTACTATTTGTTATTGTAATTGGTTATGATGGTTTTGGGTTGTTTAGATTGAAAAATATATTATTTGAAAATAATCCATAAATACAGTGATATAAATACTGTATAAAGACCTTGACCTATGCAATGCTCTTGCAGACATAACTATGGTGTTTTCACTTGCTGGGGATACTGCCTGGTTTTTCACCATTCATGTGTCTAGACTAAAATTACATTAACCCGTTTAGTGCTATGGCATCTGGCCTCTGGCTGTACCCTAAGTGCTTGGGTGCAGGGAAGTAATTTATTATTTCATTATTTGAAGATATAACTTGCTACTTTTTTGGTACTGTACCGTTTTTATATCGTATATTTAGAATGAAATTCATATATTTTCATAGTTTTTTTTACTCATCAATAAGGAGTAACGGAAAAAGCTTGTAATCAACGTGGAAAAATAGTTGAACATATAAAATTTGAATTATATGTGCCGAACAAATAAGAAATTACTGCTGAAATAAATATGATACTGCATTGAAATACTTATTTATGAGCACATGCATTGTTACAGTAAAATAAATTATAGAAAATAAATAATTTTTTTAATAAAAATAAAGTTATCGTTGTCGGCAACATTTTTTATATGCCATGGTGAAAATCAATAAATATAGTAAAAAACAGACGATTGAGCTAAAAAATAATGTTATACAACATTTTATATTACAAAGAAACAAACTATTTACATATTTAATGCATTGCAGTTGAGTAAAACATCCCAAAACAAAGCAACACAAAGCACGTTAGTAATGCATAAACAAACAAACTTAACCTTGATTTATATAACTTCTGAAGAATATAAACAATCCATAGATGGCAACCGAATAGCCAAAAATCCATTTCCCAATACCTTCTAAACAAAATGACATTGATAGTATGTACAGAATACATAGCATTTCGTACAATAACAATTTCATGTGACGTATTTCAATTGTTTATAATAAAAAGACACAACTTTTTTTATAGGTCAACCTTAGTTTTCAATTATGTGGAAGTTTAAGGTTTATTGATATGATTTGATTTTCACTTAAATAACTATTTTTTATTGGAATGTAGGTTAAGTTAGTAAGTAACACTAACTTAACCTACATTCCAATAAAAACTAGTTATCTAAATGAGCATAGCAGGAGTTTTATACATGTCAAAATATATATTTTGTTAAGTTGTAAAGACTCAAAAGTAAATTACAGAAGATGCCTTCGTAAAGTTTCATTTAGTTTGAGGCCAATATCTTTTTTAACCGTTAAGGTGTTAATAAGTTAACATTTTATAGCAATGATCAAACATGTTTTCAAACAACTTTACATTTCTTTCAAACTTAACGAAAAAAAAATTTAATAAATGTCTATTAAGTGTACCTTCTTCGGAAAAGGAGAAGGAGCCTGGTTCAATCTGTGTCCTGTGTTGTATTATATTTGTTTTTATAGTGTTTGTGGTTTTTATTTAGATAAGATTGCTAATTTTCTGTCTATTCCATTTTATTAATTAAGGTTATCGCTGTAAGTACTAAAGATATAACAATTTAACAGTGTCTATCTTAAGTGATGAATGCATGTCAGCTTGTTTGTTTGTCCTTTATGCATTACTACGCCATCTATCTGATCTTTATGAAACTTTGGGAAGGAAACTTTATGTATTTGTTTCCAGAAAACCTTTTAAGTATGGTTTTATTTGCATCCAACAGTAGGGCACATACTAAATGGCCTTTAAGTTGCATGGTAAGCTAATGCTTATTTTTAATTAAATTAAATGGAAACTTTAGAAATGTGCTTAGAAGTAGTTTGTTGAAATTTAAGATTTAATTTTAGTAAAACCAAAACATTGCTGTTTATATTTTTATTCTGTATCGAAGGACAGGTAAACAAGAGTGAAAATATGAAAAAAAAAAGAAAAATAAAAACATGCCGATGATACGAATGTTCTAATACCAGAAGAAAATCTTGAGTCTATACAAATATCTTCCTACATTATCTTTCATCTATCAAGCAACTATTAGATCAAAAATACATGTTAATAAATTCAATGAAAACAAAATTTATGGAATTCGCAATACAAAAGTCTAAAAAGAAATCTGAATTAATCATTAAAATCGATGAAAAAGAATTAGAACAAACTGAATGCATAAAATTGTTAGGTTTACATATAGATGAAAATTTATCATGGAACACACAAGTCGAAACAATCTTAAAAAAAATGTCATCTGGCCTCTTTGCTTTAAAACATATGCAGCTAAGATATCTTAAAAAATATTTACTATGCCTTAATTCACTCCCATATAGCATATGGCATTATTATATATGGTGCAACTACCAAAAAGAATTTAAATAAAATACTATTAATACAGAAAAAAGCCCTCCGTATATTAATGAATGTCAAATCAAGAGACTCAGTTAAAAATTACTTCAATGAGTTAGACATTTTAACAGTATTTGGTCTTTATGTCTTTGAAACCATCAAGTATGTAAAATGTTTTCAACTGGCAGCAAGAATAGTAACATTCACCCTTACAATACTAGAAATCACTACAGAACTGAACAACATTGATTAGAATTTTTCAAAAAGAAACCTAGTTACATGGGTCAAAACTTTATGAAACACATACCAAATGAAATATTAAGTACACAACCGTTTTAAAAATTTACATTACGACTTAAGAAATATTTAGTAAATGTTCCACTTTATTCATTTGAGGATTTGGATCCCCAACCAAGGTTGGTGTGATGGTTCACAATCGCCTCACTTTCATAAAAAAAATTATTACTGTATTATTAAAAAATTATTAGAAAACTTTAATTTCATTTTGAAATAAACATTATTGATATATTGTAATATAATCCGAATAGACTGGGCATATAGTAATAAAGTGTAAATTAATAATTGGTGTGTGTCAGGGTGAGTAATGTTGTCAAGAGATTGTTATTGTGAAGGCACTAAATGTAAAAGTGGTAAAATCTGGTAAACTTTCTTCTTTTTTGTTTAGATTATATTTAAAATTTAATGTAATATTTTTATTTATTTCGGAATATAGTTTAATTTACTTAATAAAAATGAAATTAGATTTATATATATATGTCTTAATATATTCATTTTATATCTTTTTAGATTATAAATATGACACTATTTAATTTTGTTATTTTGTGCAAATACAAATAAAGATGTTTTGAATTGAATTGGAAGAAGTAGCTGATAGCCACTGACTATATGAGTGTCATTAGGCTTTAAATTAATTATACTTTTTGATGAACAGCCAGCCTTAATTTTAATCAAGCAATATGTTCACTCATAAACACTCATTGGAAATCTACATTTGCCCATGGAGTCTTAAGAATAAATACAAATAAATCAATAATAAATTAACATTATAAATATGTGATGATGGCATTTAAACAAACTGTTTCACTAAATACTTCACTAAATAAACTAATGTTATTTAAATTAATAGCTTTAAGCTGTTGGTTAAAAAAATATACATTCATACATTGCTTTAAACAGACGAGTGGTATTACAATCATTATGACTTAACAATTTAAAAGTTTATCATTTAGGAATAAATAAATTGAGTTTGAATTAACCTTTCACTTGGGTAACTTGTTTACCTGATTATGTATATATAAGTATTATTTGTACATAAAGACATATTTTATAACATTGGCTGTAAATATCTTTAACACGTTCACGGCACAGAGCGTCAATGGATGCCCCAAGCAACTAAAGCACAATGCGGTGGGTGTCTACAGTCTCCCACTTTCATTTCCAAGATATATCGTTGTCTGTGTGTTGTGCTAATTACAGTGTTTCCCTCAGATCTTTTTGTTTCCGGATCAGCTTTTTTTGTGTTTAGTGTTTATACGAACTTAATTGTTACTTGACATTTATTTTGGATACGTGTATTTAGTTTGTTTTGCAATGAAGGAAGATAAAACTAAATTTTATCGAAAACCAATTCTCCAATGGTAAATAAGAATCAAAAAGCAGCTCTGACAAAGATGCATCAAACATTTGGTGATATTTTGGTAGAAACACTGTCAGTGGAAGATCAAAAACCAGCTCCAGTGGTGAACAATTTATAGATGCTCTGCCCCAGAAGTGACATTATAGCTAGGAATTATAATAGTGTTCTAAGCCTAGTAACATAAAATATTTTCAGACAACATTTTGACAATCCTGACATGATACATTTAATAAATTATAATAATTTGTATATGACCATTTTAGGACATTAATTATAACATTTTTCACCAGTGAACGTGTTACTATGTCAAAAAAGAATAAAAATTATACACACTCATATGTCGTTTGGTGACTAATAAAGTTTGAAGGGAGAGTGTTCAGACTTGGAAGGGTTCCAGAGGGGAAGCGCAGCACAAAAGCAGATCAATGGTTGAACAGGAAAGGCTGAATGTGAACAGCAGGCTGGGTTGTAAAGCACTGACAAGCTCATTTCTCTCGTCACAACAAAGCAACTGGAAACCGCCTCCATGTTCATTACACGAAGAACGAACTACAAGATCAACTCAGTAACTACACATTTAGGCCTAAGAAGGTTTAACGATTGTCAAAGAATTACAAATCACTGAATTTTCTAAAAACACTAAATGATTGATGGTCTACCTTTTAAAACAAAAAATCAAATTTCTTTCTAAAATTGAGCTTTTACATTTCATTTATTTATATGGGGTGATACTAATGTCGGCCATATTATTGTTAAATAATATAATATGAGCTATAATTAATGCTATTAAAACAGTTGTACCTAGACAAATGATAAATCCTATGTAACCAGAATCGTAACTTCAATTACAGGTACAAATAAAATGCTGTAAAGACCGTACTAAACTTCAGGAATGTTAAAGAAAATAGGATGTGATCCAATGTGGTTTTAGGCAATAAATATAATACTGATAAATTTCGTGGTAAGTGATAAGATGTGACAAACCTTGGAGTACACTCTATTCACTGGTTGTGCGGTAATCTCTGGCAGAGTTGACTGATAAAAGGTCTTCATTGGACGACTGGTCATCCAAAATGGTTGCCAACTCATCTGACATTGAGGCCCAAGGTTGGACCTTCCCTGAGGCTAGTAGGCCGTACACTGCAGCACCCACTACGTAGCACCCAGCACTTAGATAAAACACTAGCTTCCACTCTTCAGCCGTCTGCACAAACCCAAAATGGTTGTAATATTGCTTAAATGTGAATAATTACAACTGTAGCTTACTCAATGTTAGTAGAGTGTCTAATTCCATAATATTAGAGTATACCAAAATGACAAAACCTAACAGGGTCAAATGCTGACAAGGTTATATAACAATACTGAGTACAATCCACATTTTAAAATGAGATAAGCATGTCTATTCCCTTAATAGGTGTGAAAATCATATCTTGAGATCGATTCACAAATTAGTATAGTGCATCACTGCAGTTAAAAAGACACCAATCTTCACAAAAAAAAAAAACATCATTCACAGGATGTCATCTATAAAACTCCCTGCCAAACCAACCTGACAGACCAACAATCTAGGAACAATGTTAAGAAGTAATAATGTAACATTTATTTCTCAGAAAAACTGAAAATATATAACTGACAAGTCTTTGTCAGAACACATGTGTTTCTACAGCAACTGTGACACTTATATAAACAAATAAAATGAAGAAGGACATTTACAGAATAGGAATAAAACATAAAATAAAATGGCCCTTCAAAACAACATGCCAAACTTTAATCAATTCATTGTTCCTATTGTTAAAGGATATTTGGCAGACACCCCTTTATAATTGATGCTGTGTATGGTCAATATATTATTTTTACAGTCAATAGTATGATGTAGTGTATGTATTCAATAACTACTTTATACAGGGTGTTCAGTAAAACTGTTTCAATAATTTGGAATGTTATTGTACAAATAAAAATGAGAAAAAAACGTTATATGAAGGTAGTTTCTAAAACCTTTAGTTTTCCGACTATCTGTCTTTACGTGTTTTTTACATAAAAATACATAATTTGGATCTACTGAAGGTACAATTGTGAAACTTCATGCTTGTACTACCTTATAGTAGTTCTATTTTTTTTTTTTTTTCTATTTAAAAAATAAATCTTCACCCGTTTAAAATGGTGGACGTTTGATTTTTTCTAACTGAAATATCTAAAAACTGACTAATTTTACAAACAAATTATGAATTTTTATGTAAAAAACACGTAAAAACAGATAGACGGAAAACTAAAGGTTTTAGGACATACTTTGAAATTTTTAGACAGCCACCATATTGAAATTGATAATCTTAGACATTCAGCCTTTTTATATGAAATGTATCTTTGTAAGATCAATATTCATACAAAATTTCTGTATTGTATGTTAAACGGATTTTTAGATATTACAATTTTTTTTAAATCACATACAGGCAAACAGACAGAAAACAAATCGAGATAGAACACATGTTATATGGCATTATTTGCTTGTGTTGACCTGACAAACAATCCTGTAAAATATGTGACAGTCGAAGCTGGACACCCTTTATATATATTTATGCCCTTGGAATAATAGAAAGATTATGATTGAAAAATGGTAATGCTGTTTGGTCATGATGGTATTGATCAGGTTATTTAAGTCTTGGAAAATTGTGCTATTCTTTATTTACTTCATTGATATAACAAGCTTTTGGTAATTCTGCTTTACAATTGTTTCTTTCCTAAAAATCAATGTTATAAATATTTAATATAATATACAAAGACTTTTTTGAGTATTTTGGGAACAATGTTGGGTTTCCTAAGGATTTCTCTAGAAAGCTCAAATTTAAGATAGGTATGAGTCCGAAGAAATGAATCACTTATAACAAAATTTGTTACCTTATCCTTAGTGATGTAACCAGTAAGGATGGGGCTGAGCACTCCAGGAATAGTAGCGACAGTGTTGGATATCCCCATAATGATACTAGCATATTGGGGCGCTATGTCCAACAGGTTCACACTGAAACAGAAATCATGAATATATTTGTTAATGAAATTCATATCTTCAGTATTTATCTTGTACTAATAAAAATAAAATCATCATAGATATCTTAGTGTCAATCTATGATTATAAAATTTTTTTAAATAAAAAACTTCACTCGCTTGCTCAAATGGCTCTGCAGGCCTGTGCCTGAACTTTATTCAATAAGTTACAAAACAGGCATGTATGGGTGGGAAGTTGGACCCATACCACTGCACATGTATTAGTGTTTGGGTGGGCCCGTGC
Source organism: Stictocephala bisonia (assembly GCA_035578905.1). Classification (NCBI taxonomy): domain Eukaryota; kingdom Metazoa; phylum Arthropoda; class Insecta; order Hemiptera; family Membracidae; genus Stictocephala; species Stictocephala bisonia. The sequence continues at coordinate 317,455 of JAQJVL010000653.1, read as the reverse complement.
CACTGCACATTTATGGGTGGGCGGGTGAGCCAGTTCCACTACACAAGTATTCCCGTACCACTGCATGTGTATGGGTGGGTGGGTAAGCCCACTTCCACTTCACATGTTTTCCCATACCATTGTACGTGTATGAGTGGGTAGGTGGGTTCGTACCAATGCACATGTATTCCCTGTACCACTGCACATGTAGGGGTGAGTAAGTGGGCCCATATCCCTGTACATTAGTGGGTGAGTGAGTGGACCAATACAACTGTATGTGTTGTCATGTTAAACCGATATCTAAGTTGGGGATTTGAACCTCTGACCAAAGGCCTTTGCAGCCCATTGAGCCATACCATATTAGTTGATTTTTCAACAGCTCATTATGATAAGATAGTTATTCCTTTTATGTTAATTACCTGTAATTCCATCTATGAATTCACGTCAATGTTCATCAATCTTTTTTACAATTTATTCTATTACAAATATGGTTAGTGCCTATACAATTAACATATTAGTACAAATGTATCGTAATGGAACACTTATTTCAGTATTTTTTGGTACATTTCTAACTGTCTGACTGCTAACTGTTATATATACATGTCTAACTGTTCTTCAAATTGCTGTTTGACAAAGGAGACACTCGGTTTTAAAATTTGATGCATTATGACAATAAGTATTTATTTTTATTTATTCATAAGACGCCGATCGTCAAGATAGGGCGAATATGGATTTCGAATGAGTGTGATGAGTGTAGATGAGTGAATGTAGTCATTGTTACAAACTAAGGCCGACTATTCCTTAGAAAGTGTCATTAATTAATAGCCCAATGACAAATAAACAGCCGGTGGTTATCAGCTGATCCTTCTCAAAATGTATGGAATCTGATTGGGATCGAACTGAGAACCTTTAGCACACGAAGCTGGGATTGAACCAACTATGCTACCGACCAATTTTACTTAAGTAAACACTACTTAAGTAAAAACGTAATTAATTAGTAAACAAAGACTGAAGGGATGTGTATATTAGGAGAGATAGGGTATCAGCAAACTTACTTAAAAAGACAAACCCACTAATACCTTACAGTAGTAAACAAATAGAGAGACATCACATGACACAAATTTTCAGTGTCACCTGAGTATTTTCAGAGGTACTGAAAATCACCTATCTCTCCTAATATGCAATTCCTCGCCTAGTGTCATTTAACCTAAAATAAAGAAACTAACCTGAAACCTGACCATGTGAATCCCCCAAACCCAAGAGCGATGGTTAATGACAGAATTGTAAAGAGGGCATTAGGTGAGTGAGCAGCCGCAACTAGAAATACAGTCTGGCACAGGAACCCAGCACATGTAAATATTTTCCGCACCTGAACAACAATATTCTAAGCCTTGAAACCTGAACAGAACACATTGTAAGACAATACAAATACTTCTATTAGATAGCAAATTAGGTTATTTTTAGAGACATGCAGATACCATAATTTTTGTGATTTGTATTCATTTAATTTATTAAAACCCTAAGGGGTACACACATCTATTCTTCGGCACAATTTGATGAAGACTGTGTGTGAATGAATAGACTTCTGGCTTTGTGAGAGACAATGAACGAGCAGTCAGTCAGACACCTTATTTTGCCGATGGCTCAATGAAACACTAATTAAAAACTAAAAATAATTTAATGTTAACAAATTTTAAATAGTTATTTCTCTAATTTAGTTTAGTAGATTTCTAATACTTTCAATAAATATGATAATATAACTACTACATAAAAATATTACTGCATTATGTTTAATATGTGGTGTAATAAATCTTTTTATTTTTATGCCATTACCAAGCAGTTATATATAGCCAACACTAATAACGTCTTTCATCAACTTTATTCTTACACCATGTTAATGAGAAAGTGAAATTGATGTATTCAAGATCATCATTTCTTGTTTGTATGAATTGGACTAGTTCCAAGTGTAAGGTTAGAGAATGGAAGTCTACCAACATTGTGCTGATAGAGAAAACATGCAGAATATGTTGAAAGCTTGATGGAATCAGGTCCAATACCTGCATTGTTGAGAGATGTCCTGTTGAGCGCAGCCAATCTGCCAGGAAGCCGCTGGACTGAACTACGATGCCCATTACGAGGTATGGTAGTGATGCTAACATGTTTTCATTCATTAATTTCATGTGGAATGAATCTGGAACAGTGTATTTCATATTATAGGTAATTACATAAAATAATATTACTTACTGAATTGCCTATTATCTTTAGTGGCCATTTAGGTCCATTTAATCCATAACAGAAAGATTGTTTATTGATCATAAGACTTTTATAAATACTTTTAAAAAGTAATTTTTAGAGCTATTTATCATATTTAATTAGGTTAATTATGAATTAGACAAAATTCATATTTTGAAGCAAAAACGAGACTTATTTTACCGATGATGATACTTGAGATTTGACTTTGACAGCCAGATATAAGTTACAGCGAGTTTTTTTTAATTTATGCAGGAGTTTCAGTAATATGAACAGATAGATCATATGATAAATTGCAGATGTTTTGAATAACAGCTGATTTAGTTTGTTAACAAACAGTGGAAATGAATCTTACAATTTGATCGTTTGGTGTGTATTTACAATAGAATTATGTTTGTTGTGTGCTTTACTAATGTTACTTGAAAATACCTAAAAGAAACAGTTTTGATGTATTATTTTCTAATGAAATGTGCAATTAATTAACTTTTATTAGAAAGTGATGACGATGATGGTGCCATACTGCAATGGAAATGATAACAAAATTTACTGAAAACCTTCTCTTTAACCTTTTCCTTCTATGTGCATTTGGGTCTGCTTGCGAATTATTTACAATTTGTTTAGTCAACTGTATTTATTTTTACTAATAAAGAGGATTGCTATATGAAACATTATTATTATTTTTATGAAAAGAATTAAATTATCAATTGAATTTTAACAAATATATAAACTCTGTATTCTTTCTGGTTAAAATTTATGTTTCATATCAAAGATTTTATTTTTTTGCTAATTTTTGGGTTTTTGTTATTTTTTCCTGATTTAAATATTATAATAAATTATATTTAAAGTTATCTAAATAATTTAGATAACTTTAAATATAATTTATTATAATAATTATAATTATTATTATATGTTATAATAAATATATAATATTATATGTTATAGTAAATATAATAATATAATAATTATTATTATATGTTGTAAAAATATAAAATATGATAAAACTAACATTGTCAGGATATATTTAAACAAATGAAAACTAAACCTTTGCATTTTGCTCAAATATTACTGCATTTTAAGTAGCATCAAGTGTTAAATTAATATGTAGGCCAATAAATTCAAATAATTAATTGTTTAGTTGAAAGTACTCAGCCATAATTTTGGCCTACAAAACTATTATATAGAGCAGTTTAATCAAAAAACAAGGTAAGCATTTAAAAAAATTTAAATCGTCTTAATCGCTTTCTGACTATGCACTAGAAGCATCTAAATCAAATTTCAACCACCTCCAGCCACATCCTAGGTGAAACGTTTTGTGATAAAAATTTAAACAACACTTTCATGAGGTTGTTACCAGAAGGCTTGGGATTTATTATATTACTAGTTGCTTAAGTAAATTTAAATGAAGTAAAATATAACTATTGATGTACACAAAATTATAACAATTTTCAAGGTTAGGATTAAAAAGTCCTCTCTTACAACTACAATGTTGATGCTTAAGCCTATGTTTTATGAATGTATACAGATTTTTCACATATTGGATACTAAACAGTACACCAAAATTTAAATTGTAAAATATTGAATTAATATATATAGATTAAAATATAATATTTAAAACCATGAAAAAAATTAAGGGGAATATTTTGTCAAAGTAGGAAAGATTTTCTTGTTAATAGGGAAATTTAATTCTTTAACTTGTAACACTACTCTAGCAGAAATAATTCAATTAATAAACTAGAATTATTATGTATAAAGGGCCAAAATTTAAATAGTATCCAATTTTGTTACAAATTTAATTTTATATCACTGTTTAGCGTAGCCTTTAATGTGGGTTTGGGCTTCCGCTCATTCATAGATACAGTTGGTGATACGCCAAGTCAAAGAAAAAGCCTCAAGTGGTACTGTAGTACTAAAAGTCTACGATGGTACTGTAGTACTAAAAGCCTCAAGTGGTACTGTAGTACTAAAAGTCTAAGATGGTACTGTAGTACTAAAATTCTAAGATGGTACTGTAGTACTAAAATGTTGTGAACCACTTATCTAGAGTGCTCCAGAATAATAAGAATGGTGTTCTTGTTTTTATATACTTTTTATGTATACACAGAAAAACCAATCACCACTATACTGCAAAAACTCACCACTCATGAAGGTGGGCAGTTCGGTGAGCAAGGTGTAGAAGCCCCAGTTCTCACTGAAGTGAGCCGCAACAATGGCCCAGACGGGAGCTGAAGTCAGCAGACTTCTCCAAGGCACTACAAGTCTCTAAACAATTAAGTTGTGACAGTAAGTAGTGGCTTCTCACGAAAATAAATTTGGATAATTCAAAGCAAAACAAAAACATATATTAATATTTACTATCCAGCACTTGAAAAATATAAAGCATAGGAGACAATTTTCACAATTTTTTAACTAATCAATATTAACTCCAAGAACTAAACCAAACAAATATTTCAGTGGAAATACATGTTTTTTAAACAAGATTTTTTTTAAATATAGAAATATTTTTCACTACACTACTATGAGTATAGCTGTTTTCGTTATGTGTTTACAACCTGCGAAACATCATATTTTCAACAGCTGTCTATTGTTTACTACCGAAAGTAACATTGTTTACAACCGAAAATTTTCCACAGTCAACAACTTAATAATCTTCAAAAGCTTTTAAAAGTAACTGTACAATTAATTTAAATGTGCATTTAAAATAGTAGAGTTGGTTTTATAAATTGTTTCTAATTAAATAAAAAGTTAACATTCCAACATTTTTTATTCAGTAGTGTTGTGAAAAATATAATTCAAAATTCTAGTGTGTTTGAATGATATTTATTCATGTTTTGCATGTTCTTGACCAATCGAAGTGCTCGACAAGTCTCGCACTTCAAACATATGGTCTCGAACATGCAAAATCCCATTTTCCACTCTTGTTATGAAATATACTATTACACCAAACACTATGTTCATTACATTAATATTACACAGTTTTTCATATGAAAATGAATATGACATCAAATTTGTCATACGACAAATATTGACTGAGATATTTAACTAAACAGGTTAGGTTAAGTGAAGTAAGGTTAGGTCAATATGTATTTGCAGTCAACAGATACTAACCTAATCATACCTTTGGATAAATATCTCAGTTGTTATTTCTCATATGAAGCATTTGATGTCATATTCAAGTTCAAGAAAGAAAACTAAAAAAATTAACAATTACATCGCTTGTGGTGTAAAACTGTTTTTATGAATGTGTTTGTAAAAAACTCAAAATTTGTATTTGTGCGGAAAAATCTCTAAGCATTCGTGTTAGTGGAGTTAATTTGACACGTAAAAAAATAAAAATCATGACAATCAGATGAAATTCTTATTATTCTATAATATCTATTGGTATATGTCTCCTCGCATAACTTATAATTAAAACATGTTTAAGGTTAAGTTAAAGAGCACTAAACCAGAAATTAGTATATTGGAGAGATAGGACATCAGCAAACTTACCTTAAAAGACAAGTTCACTAATACCAGAGTAGTAATAAACAAATATAAAGGAATCACACTATCACAAATTTTCTGTACCACACGATCGTATCTCTAATCACCTAAAGAAAGTCCAGTGGTACAGAAAATTCGGGATGGAGTGATTCTTTTGTATTTATTTAATACTACTCTGGTGTTTGTCTTTCAAGGTAAATTTGCTGATGTTCTATCTCTCAGCAGGTAATATACTTATTAACCCTTAAGTATCTGCGCAGGCTATTTGTAACGTCAAGTCTCGTGTGTGGTGTTTGAAAAACCCTATACTAAATGGAGTCTATAATTATAATTACTTTACTTTTTAAGAAATTGAGTTTTTATAGTTAACATCAAACTAGTTGTGTACCATTAAAATAGTAAAATTTTGTTAAATATAGATATTTACACTAATAACAAAATAAATTACAAAAGTATGCACATTTTTTATAAAATAGAATCAATATTATATTTTATACAATAATGACTTGACAATTTTGTTCCCTGTTGTTGTATGTTTTTAATATAAGTTAAATATATAATAAAAGTTAAATGTTGATCTACAATCCGATTTTAAAATATATTTTCATTTGGTACATAAATAGTGGGTACAAAAATGTTTCTCAAACAGTGACACTAGTACCCGCACAGGGTGACACGGACATCCCAGACAACTTTGACAGCACGTGACAAATTAATAACTTACAAAAAATAACGAAAACCGGTTAGGCATGACTCTCATGCTGTAGTTTAAAGGTACTGAAAGGATATGCAGGTTGTCAGCCAATTCAAACTTTGAATAACGACAACATTTCTATCACTGGGGTGTTTTGAAAACCCTGCACAGGTACTTAAGGGATAAAAAAATGGTATCCAACATGTTTATTGTTAAAAGACTATATAACATCCTACACAACAAATTTTGCATTTAGGATATATTGATTCTGTCACAAATGCCTTCCTTACATGTAAGTTGTGGCAGTGTATAGCATCTATTCTATTCAATTGCCAGTGACAAAGATGGGTAAACTTCAAAACTATAGTTTAAACATAACTACCCAACATGGTACAAAGTCAAAGCGTGTCTGTACGAACATAAATTGCAAATTTACTGCAAGAAAATATTATAAAGCAATAGTCTACTATATTATGTCATTAAAATAAACAATCAGACAGACCACAGCAATGCATTTACTGTGCACGGGTGTCTGTGTTGCTTTCTAACAGTGGATGGTTTACGGACAGACAGAGAAAGAGATGAAGAGACACAAAGAGATGAGAGGTGAATAGGAAGACTGCTAGCAGAGGACAAGCAAATCGACTTCACAAGACTCATATTAGCGGACCTAATGAGTAGTCTCGTCAATAGTTATACGCTCTGAACCCCCTTCTCCTCAACCCACTGCAATAAGGGTTCTTGATGCAAAATTTAACTTTAAATGTGTTTTAATTATGTATTTAGCATAAAATAGTCTAGCAACACATTTAAAAAAATATTTTAACAAATTACACTGTTTTGAATTGAAATAGTGTTTAGTAATTGGCAATGTGTTTAACCTAAAATCAGCGTAATTAGGTCATGAAATGAAATGTATAAGAAATGCGTTATGTTACTATTTTCTACCCATGTCGTTTACAAGCAAAAATATATTCTAATAATTTATTTACAAATATTTGTTCTAACCAAATATATTATATTTTTAAAATCCCAAATTTGATTTTATGCAGTGTCTATTTATTTATGCTGTTTCTAAAATTATTTTTGTTGGTTGGTCTATTTTTTTATGCTATGTATTCAATACCACTGTGCGTGTATGGATGGGTGGGTTGGTCAATACCACTGTGTGTGTATGAGTGGGTGGGTGGGTCAATACCCCTGTGTGTATGGGTGGGCAGGTCAATACCCCTGTGGCGGTCAATACCCCTGGTTGTGTTTGGGTGGGTGGGGTGGGTCAATACCCATGTGTGTATGGGTGGGCGGGTGGGTCAATACCCCTGTGTATATGAGTGGGCGGGTGGGTCAATACCCCTGTATGTGTTTGGGTGGGTGGGTGGGTCAATACCCCTGTGTGTATGGGTGGGCGGGTCAATACCCCTGTGTATATGGGTGGGTCAATACCCCTGTGAGGTGGGTCAAATACCCCTGTGTGGTATGCGTGAGGTGGGCAGGGTCAATACCCCTGTGTATATGAGTGGGCGTGGTCCAATACCCCTGTGTGTATGGTGGTGCGGGGTGGGGTCAATACCCTGTGTGTTTGGGGTGGGGTGGGTCAATACCACTGTGTGTTTGGGTGGGTGGTTCAATACCACCTGGGGGGCAAATTTTTTTAGTTTAAACCCTGTGAGAAGGCCTTGAATGTTAATTCATTTAGACAGTTATTTTCAAAACCTTTAATAAAATAGTTTCTTTATTCTGATTATAATGCAAGAAAAAGGAAATATGTCTTTGAAAGGTTTTTAGAATTTAAAATCAATCCTTTTTAAAAGGAATAAATGTTTTTTGTTTTTGTTTTTAATTTTTGGGGTTTTTTGGGTTTAAAAATTTTGTTTTTTTTGTCAATTTTGTTTATTTTTTTTTTTTAAAAAAAAAAAATTTTTTTTTTTTTTTTTGCAAAACCAAAAAAAAAATTTTCCCTTTTCCCCTTTTTTCCCTTTCCCTTTTCCCCCCCCTTTTTTTTTTCCCTTCCCCCCCCCTTTTTTTTTCCCCCCCCCCCTTCCCCCCCCCCCCCTTTTTTTTCTTTCCCTTCCACTTTTTTTCCCCCCCCTTTCCTTTCATTCCTCTTTTTTTTTTTTTCCCCTTCCTTTTTTATTCTTCCTTCTTCCCCTTTATTCCCCTTTCCCCGGGTTTCCC
>JAQJVL010000653.1:156377-306377 GCA_035578905.1 Stictocephala bisonia | reverse complement strand
TTAAAAATTTCCCCTTTTTTTTTTACGTGACTTTAATGAAAACCATAAAAAGGGTTTTTCCCAAAAATGTCCCAAATTTATTCCCTGGGGAAAAAATTTTTTAAAAAAATAGAAGAAAAATTGAAACCTTTTTAAAAAAAAAAAACTAAATGGGAAAATAGAAAAAATTTCCGGTTTTAAAAAGGTTTTAAAAAAAGACCCCAAGTACATGGGGATGGTTGTGGGACAAAGCACCAACTGTGTTTAGCATTTCTATAATATTTTCTCAACTCATTTTTTATCGCCCTATGTTTTGTTAAGAACCACAGACTATTACCCCAGCAAGTATTTGAACTGCTAATAACCTTTTTTTCAATCAACAAGATTTATTTTCATTTTCAAAAAATTACTACATTAGGCGAAAGGCCTAAATAAATTATTTTATTGGAATACATGAGAATGTTTTTAAATACTTATAATTTACCTTCTCCTGTTTAAGAGTAGCCTAAGTGGCCGTTAATTTTTTTTTTTGTTTATTTGATAATAATTTTAAATTTGAATTGACTGAATTATTTCATAATTCAAGATCTAGTTTTACTGTTTGTCAATATCAGTAAGTTTTAAATAAATATCACTTCATTAATTGTTATTTATTATGGTGAATATCAAAATAATTACGCTGCATATTTTATTGACAGAACCTGCTCAGATTACAATAATTATCAATATCACATGTTAGTAATATCAGTTTGTGTTATAACTAACTAGTTGAGTTTCAGTAATTAAGTTTGTTATCTTATCTTATGCCTAGCAGGTTCATAAATTAAAGTAAATAATAAGAAAATATTAACTCAAGATTTGCAGAATCGGTTTGGTCATGAATTTATTTCAAAATAACTTCACAATTTGAGGATTGGCAATTAGTTATTGAATATTTACAATCAGATTTAAAATTTGAAAATTCTGGATTCAATTATAAATAGTAGCTTTACTAGTTTATCAATTTTAAATGATAAACTCAAAATTGTTAAATCTTTTCCCAATTGTATATTTACTTCTGATATGAACTCATATAAAAGATACTAATAATTGCTACTAATTAAGAGGTATCATATTATATTACTGTCACAATCCAAAAGGATAGTAACAACTAATTGTCTGGAATGTTAGTTTAATTTGGTTTTACAGAAATTTTTTATAATAAACTCCAAATTTGTCAGTTGTGGATTGTGTAGGTGTAAGTGATAACAAGTCTAGTGAGGCACTGGTTTCTCTTAATAACTTCACATAATATGAAAATAATATTATATCTAATAGGTTCAGAAATTTTAAACTCTTGTTTGCTAATGGTGCTCTCCTACATTAGCAAACGAGAGTATGGAATCTTTAAGATTCCATAAGATCAGGTAATGAAAAAGTCTCTTGCAACCATTCATTATAAGGTGTCAAATTAGATCATTCCAGAATTATTTTGCAACAAATAAATGACAACCAACAAACATTTTTATATACTTGCCACAGATGTAGAAAATAGAGGACCAATTGAGGTGCTCTGCAATGGCACCTGAAAGAGTCATTGCTGCTACAGTACCAAAGTGACTGCCTGAGAGAGTGATGGTGATGAGGCGACTGCGCTCACAAGGGGGCGCCCAGCGACTCCACACTGCCATAATAGCTGGGTATGTCACCCCCTGCGGAAATACACAATAAGTAAATGAAATGAAAAATTATTTTTATTTCCAGCATAAAATAAAAATTGAAATGAAGCGCAATACAATACAATACAATACCATTTTTAATACATTATTGACTGAATTACAGTTTGAGAAAAAATAAATCAGTAAAAACATAAAAAAATAAAACTAAAAATTAAAGTTTACAACAAAGTAGATATATATAAATTAGTGCTATAGTTAAGAAAATAGCCTACATGGGCTTGACTTGAACATGACGCCTGTGTGTAGGCTGGAGTTGTTCAAGTCAACCAAAATGATATCAATTTAAAAATCAGCCGGAAAAACAATCATAGAAAAATGTTTTCATGTGATTGACATAAATAGTAATTACAAATAAAATAGAATTTTGAAAGAAATAAAACAGAGAAAAATATTAACTAAAGAAGTAAAGAAAATAAAAAATAAATAAAAATATGTGTGATGAACTCGAGTGTTGAAAAATTAAATTTTCGAACATACTGTATGTCAAATTGAGTTGGTGGTAATAAAAATATGTATAAATAAATAAATAAGTTAAGGGTGTTACAAGAAACCTCTGCAGCAGTACATTCAAAAAAACACAAATGCATTAGTATATTCAATAATAATAGTGTTTTTGGATTTTTGAAGCTCAGTGTGAAACCAATTCTTTTTACTGTTCACAACAACTATACCAATTTCTTCATAAGTTCACATGTTAGGTTATTGAACACCAGATCAGAATTTAATTGAACTTGGTGAGGAATGAGCAATTATGATCCCAAAAGAGTAAGGAATATTTAGCTGTCTGGTCCAGGGAGTGAGGGTGTCCTATAGGTCAAAAGTATCAAATCCATTTTTTCATTTTAGTATTCTGCATTGTCCTGAACTATAATAGTAGGCTATAATCTGGCCAGGTTTTATCTGTCTTGTTAATTATTGTATATTATCTTTAATTTGTATCTATAATTGGGCCAGACAGTAAGCAGCCTGCATGTTATATTTAGCGCAAGTAAGGGTTCCAGCAGCAAACTGGAATCGTTCCATCACTGAGCTGACTTACTTCACCAGTATAACTAACTTCCGCCTTCAAATTTTCAACTTCTGCAACAGTGTTTAGTCAAAAAAATAACTGTAATAAAAGTTTGTTTAGTTGATATTTATTGTGTACATTATTAGTAACTGTTTTACTGCTGTTATTTATAGCTATTTGAACACTAATGGTCACTGCTGCGAATGATGTAATAGCATTGATATTGCACCTCCTGCAAGCTGTCTTTCATTATCCTTGTTACCATGACAATTTTTAAATGGAATTACACATTGGGGAATAGTAATTCTCTGTCTCACTTCCACCACTCAGTGCATCTCACTTTCACCAGTGCTTTCAGTAGGTTGTTTCTTAATCGGTCTATCTATAAGATAGTATAGATAATTATTAGCATATTTATATTAATTAATTATCATTAATCAATACATTAACTGATTTGGTCAATTTAGATTGCACAATTCAACAACATTATCTATCAAAATAAAGATTTTAATTAATTGATCTCAGGTCGAACATAAAATACTATAACTTCTAACAATGAATACAGAGAAATGTCTTGAGATCAAATGATTAACGAATATTAACAGTAGGTATTATATATCAACAATCACTTAAAAATGTCTGACGATCATGATGACTTATCAGTACCTCAAACATTCCTTCAATTATCCGAGTGGCAAAGAGCACGTAGATGTGTGATTTGGCTGCCAGAGGAGTAAGGAGGGTGAGGGCAGCAGTGGCTAAGACGCCCATGCCAAACAACCTCACACCTCCAAACTGACAAGCTAACCATCCGCCTGCAACTTGTGTGAGAATGTAACCATAGAAGAAGGAACTCAGTATCCTCCCTTGAGTCTGGCGGTCCCAGTTAAACTCTGCAGGCTGGAAGAAAATCAAAAATTAAAGTATTTTGTTTTCAGTAAAAATTTTCTTTAGTGTAGGTTATCAAAAAAAAAAAAAGAAAAGAAAAAATATATATAGTACTAAAGAGAAACTACACCTTTACAAGATGAAATCAGCAAACAATTTTCATTTAGAACAATAATTGAGAAAGAGAAAAACAGTAGTTTCATCATAATTAATCTTTCCGCAGTGAGCAGCACTGTTTTAAAAGAGAGTACACATTTTTGTACAATATTTCTTGAGTTTTAGGTTGTTTCTTCTACACAATGTTTTAGCCATAAAAACTATTTCAGCGGCCTTTTAATTAATATATTGAACAGAAAGCCACATTTTATAGATGTACATTATATACTTAAACTCGATACTCAAAAATAGAGATAATAAAACAACATCAGCAAAAAATCGGTACAGGCAAATAGCACGAACAAAATCAACAAAACATACAACACACAGATCTGGCAACAAGTAGCACTGATATCTTGTAATTATGAGACACCGATCCTTATACCTACGGTGGTACTGACGTACAAAACCCTGCTTTAGACACTACTTTTTAACTGTCAGAAAAATAATACACGTTTAAAGTAAACTATTGTTACAAGAATGCAAATTATCTTGCATTCTTCTATGATACATAATCTTTGGAAATTCAGCCTTCAAAATTAAACTTCAAGTATTAACAAGATTTTAATACTCCCTTGTTTCCAGCAATTTTCATCATTTTCACCAGATGATACAGTAAAAGAAATCTTTTTAGCTTTACGGATTAAAAATAAATCATAATTTTAAAATGTTTAAACAGAGTTACTCGTTACAAAACCATTGATCCTTCATGTGTAGTCAATACAACTCCTAGTTCATTGTGATTTTTCATTTTAATTAATGACTGTCATGACAATAACAATAACATGCACCTTGTCAATGTTCTATCAATTTATATTGTACAATTAAATTAAACAATTGAAAAGTGTTTAAAAAGTAGAGATGTTTCTTTCAACAATATCAAGTTGCACCAAGATGTTAGCCATTAGTGTCAGGCACAACTGAATCTTGTTTATTTAATTCGACAACTTAGTACAGTTTTCATCTAACAAATTTGCATGTGAACTTTCATCCCTCAACAATTTAGATTAACAATGAAATAGATTGTAAAATATAATTCATAATCCCAAATAGGTTATCGACTACAAATGGTTCTAGTAACTGTACTTATTTAATATGTACATTGCGTCAAGAGATCCCAGGGTCTCGTGTCGTAGGCTTACAATCATACGGTGATGAAATTCGCATTTCACTCCTTATATGGGTTTGTGATATTTTTCATTGTAATTAACGTATTGTTGTAGGAATTTAATAGTACTTTGTAAATTTAATAGTAGCCTAAATCTTACATTAGATATATAGCAACAGAGTAATGACGTATTATTTATATGCTTTACAAGACCTATATACTTCGTCGATCACATGGTAGACTAAACGTAAATATTAGCAAACAGATTGTCAGCTGTTGTTTGAAAAGGCGGGAGAGTTGTTCCACGTGGTTGCTGATTTGTCTGTTTATTTAAAACATAACCTCTATTTCTCAGCTAGAGTATAATTTATTACAGTACATCCTTATATGTGACACAAGATCCAGAGGCCTCATGCTTATATGCTATATCCACACCCTGTATAGCACTTAACGTCAGAAACTTGATATTTCTAAAACAATAACCTAGAGTGCTCTATCTTCAATTGATGATGTGATATTGTGTACAGAAGTTCTGTTGCGCATCGGGATCTCGGGATTGCACTGAATTGATGGTGTAAATCGAATCTCGGAGATTGCGTGAAGCACAAGATGAATGGCCAAGAAATTATAACAATGCAGTGAACGTGTTAATAAAGTCCATGTAGTTAATTTTATCATGTTAGCCCCTTAACTTCTCTTTTTGACACCACTAAATGAAATTGACACGGATACCAAGAATTTAAGTTTGAATTACTTGTGTTTTTGAAATAAACTTGTAATGTTAATTAATATTAGAAGTTAAATTATATTTGAGGCCTAGTTTAAATTTAACATTTAAATTGCCATTTACATCACGTAATTTTCTTATATATTCTATTCGTTCTTTTGACCTTTAAGTGGTTAAAACTTCTGATACCAAAGTGAAAAGTAGTTCATGAATCTTCAAAGCCTTGAAACTACTGAAACTTGCATCCCATGGGTTTCAGCTAGTATTCGGATCACAAAGTTTAAGATATTGATTAATTATAGCTAGATTGACATATTAAATAAGAAATGCTCGTTATTACTTACAATAATCATACTGCCACTTGAAGTGTTAACTGTGTGGTTGTTAGTCATCACAACAATTGCAACACTGAGGTTCACTCGCAGAGCATAAATGTTGGCAAAACCGAAAAAGGCCAAAAATGCAATGAGATATCGTTTTGAGAACCAATTAGATTCCAGTGGTATAGTCTGCCTGTAACACAACGTAATTCATACATAATTTCATGACAAAATAGAGTTTAGTAAATTTATCAAATACTCTATTGGGGTTGGTTGGTTATTGGGTTTCACCTTTGCCTACCACAAACAAATGTTTTAGACTAAAAGAAAAATAATTCACAACATTTCTACTGTAAGGAGGTAATGTACATTACATTTTTTATCTTTTGCTACTGAATATAATTTTCTCACTTTGTTTTATTAGCCTCCAGAACTGTTATATTATAGAAATAATACTGGTTAAATTACCTTTTTTCCTGTCAACAGTTCTTCAAACACAATCTGCTATGTACATTTCGGAGCATAAAGCTTCATCATCAGGCTTTCAAAAACGTCACTTTTACATTAAAACACTAAAAACATTTAAACATATTAAAAATTAAAATAACACATTTGCCGGCCGGCGATAGACACCAGGGCGTCTATCGCCGGCCGGCAAATGTTTTTAGTGTTTTAATGTAAAAGTGACGTTTTTGAAAGCCTGATGATGAAGCTTTATGCTTCGAAATGTACATAGCAGATTGTGTTTGAAGAACTGTTGACAGGAAAAAAGGTAATTTAACCAGTATTATTTCTATAGAATTTTCTATCTGACTTACACAAAAAGGTCCCACATCTAAACTAAAACAATTACACTAAGACTAAACATTTTCAAGTATGTAATGGGCTAGAAACATTGTTATAGCAGATGATGTATATACCAAACAGTTGTAAATGAAGAGATTAAACACTGACCTGATAAAACCAAAATGAGTAAAAAACAATTTTAGTGTATGCTCTAAAACAATATAATTTGTATGCTCTATTTCAAGTGTTTTAGAAGAAACACAATGTTTCGATATGTACAAAAACTCATATTGTCTTTAGTTGTCACTTACTTTCTAAGCCTATATTTACATCTAGTTTTTTTCCTTAACCCATAATAATTAAAGAAAATCCTAAAAACTACTTGCTTATAGACTTTGGTTGACTGTTAAGAAAGTCACAATCTTAAAAACTTTTACACATAACACAGTCATAATAAAATACAAAAAAAAACAATATGAAACACAAAAGAAATAAAAAATATGAAAATCTTCAACAGTAAACAGAGCAGGTCATGAAATATAAACAAATATTCAACTTATGCAAACTCCACCACAACAGGGGACTGAGTACGATGAACCACTATATTCACCAGATAAATTCACCAATCAACATTAAAGACAAACTGAATCCTTGTAACAAGCTGACATGTGATGAGTGGTAGGAAGGAGCTCTCTTTAAGCTATGCCTAGATGGACAGGTGAAGGTAATTGGGGGGGGGGGGGGGGCATTGTTGTTGTAGTGTGAAATGTCCCATGATTTTTGTTTTTAATTCTGTTGTCTTTTTGTTGCTTTGATATTTCCTCATGACAAGCCTCCAAGCTCCATGCGGATCTAGGGGCACAGGCATCAGGGGGCTTGATGGATGCTGGTGTGTAAATTGTCCATGTTTATTGTTTTGTAAGTTAGAAGCTTATGTTGTGAGAGTTCTGGGACATTCCTTCTAGCTAGTTTTCTACCAATCATTAAAAATCCATTGCCAACAAATAACTTTCAAACAAAAGTTGTATACTCTAAAACGATGAGTCGATATGCTGGCTCAAAAGTTAAGGCTTTGTTTGGACTGTGGAGTTTAAGTCTCGAATACCCATCTGAGCTGACAGTTGGTACTTCAGTTGTTGAATAAAGTTAACACAGAGGTAAGCAGCCCATATCAACCGGCACTTAAAGTTTTATTAAACAAAATTTGTATTGCAGCCTTTTTTTATTTGACTATATTTTTTTTACAAAACACATCACAAGCAATAAGTATGAACGGCAAATCTGCTAAACATACAGGGTCAAATCAAATCAAAATTCAGATTATTATTATTCATACAATCAAATGTAGACCAACGGCGTCACAACATATATTTTAGCCCTAGATCTGAAGCCAAAAGCAAGGGTGAAATTTCAATTATTTCATTTGAATTCATAATTGATCATTTAATATGTCTTCTTGCCTTTAACCACAGATCTAGAGTTAAGCTCAGAACAAGTTCAAGTTACTCTGGAAAATTTATTAAACTAGATATTAGGCTGAAATCAATCCAGGAGCTAAAAATACCAATCAATCCAGGAGATCAATTTGTTTACCTCAAAAAGTAGGATAGTTATGATAAGAAACAAAAAAACAAAGTGGCTACAATTGTTCCAATTCTAAATCAATATTCCAAACTTATCCAAGGTCAGTAAAATTTAGTAGGGTATGTTCAACACGTGACTTGCAAAAACCCTATTGACAGCACAACTTTTGTCATACATTGAAGTACAGATACTAATACACAATTTAGCCATATTGTTAGATAATCCTATTATTAGATATTCTTAACAATACTACTTTTAAAAGGATCAATATTTTAATATGATTGTCTTTGAAAATTCTTATTTGTATGTTATGATCACCTGTGGCAGAGAGTTGTTGATTTGCTTGTGTTTTTGTTGTTATTGCAAATAATTATTCAATTCAGTTGTATTATCTGTGTCACATTGTGGTGAATAGGGTTTTATACCATTATGAGGAGTTATTATCAAAATATATTTATTTATAGTAGACAATTCTAACAATTGTATTACAAACGTCAAATATTATATATAGGCTACAATTAAAGTTATTGAAAACGTAAATTTAAGTTATTCTAATTAAAATACAAATATTTATGTAGATGGCTAAAATAATAAATGTCGTCTTTATTCTTTTAATCCTTATTATTCACCTATTAAGAATTCCTCTACAGATTAAAAAGCTCCATCCAATAAAAAGTGTTACAGGGAGGCTTAACTTTCTTAAAATTTTGTTGCGATTTTATATTAGTTGGCAGTTTATTAAATAATGTTGGCCCATATTTTGGGAAAGGGAAGCTGTTTGTTCTAATCCATGGGAAGTTTGCCTGTGTTGATCACAATATCCCATATTTTATTTATGCGTGTTTGAGCCGGTTTGAAAATTTGCCAATTTAAATTTGTACAGTATTAAGATTTCCTATATATACAGAGATGATAAAGTTAAAATTTGAAATGATTTAAAAATTTCTTTACATGAAGTTCTATTATATGGATTGCTGGTGTGATTAATGAGAGGCAAAATAATTTTTAACAAAAAATTGGCCTAATTCAGCCCAATAATTAAGGTTTGGAGAAACAAATATTATTAAATTATCATATCAACTTTAATAACATGACTTCTTTTTGAAATATGTATTCTAATAAAATAAACGGTGTAACAAATCCTAAAAAATTTTAAACTAATTAAATGTAGTTTTTAGTGTTAATCATAACTGTGCCACACTATACGTGAAATGCACATCTAAACCAGAAAAACTTGCAGGATCAAGAAGCATCACAATAAGGTAATAATATATTTAGAATTGTCACATCAAGAGAAGAAAGGTGCGCTCTACTAAATAGAAAACCGTTTTTATTTTGTAGCCCTTTTTTGGCTTATTTAGAGATTGACACCAAAGCAAAGCCACCATTAATCACATCACAAATCATACATTAACCCTTCTACATGAATGTTCACTGCATGGCATTTGTTACATGTCCAATTAATTTTATATCCATTATTTTTATGTCCAGATAAAAAGTCCTTTAAGGAACAACTTTGTAAAATCTATATAAAGATAATAAAAAAGTCATAGCGTTAATTTTTTATAAATCCAGTTATTTTAATGTTCATTTTTCTATGTCTATATATTTATATCTCCTATAAGGTACACCTAAGTAAAATCTAAATAAAGATAAGAAAAATAGAGACAGTTTTAAAATAAGAGAAAAACACGTCTTCCTCCTACTAAAAAAAATGTGTAAAAAAGTTTTGTTCCATGTTACTCCTGGTCCCGTCAACTTCCAGCCCCAAGGCAGACACCATTTATTTAATACATTTGTGTGCATATAAATATGACATGTAGCAAGTGATAAAGTTAAGGGGTTTCTAGGCAGGGAAAATAATGACAACAAGTAGAGGTTTGAAGACCTTGTCAAACATAACTTTCAGTCTACTTAACATGGAAGTGCTTGCAAATAGTAAAGCATGTTCTACTTTAATGGTAGCCAGAATGAAAAGAGAAGTTAACATGTTCATAAGGAGCTTTATGACCGATTATTGAGGAAATTTTGATAATGAAAAGATTACAGTAAAAATATTGCTAACCTCAAACTGGGATCTGGAGACAGCCTCTCTGTAGCGTTTATTGTTCTTTCGCCTGGGTCAGGTGCGTCACTATCAATCTCAGACTCATACCCCATCCTGGAACTGGGCCTATTACATTTAAACATAATTTTCAATAAACCAAAACTAAATTAATCGAAATGTAGTATGTCTACAATATATTTGATTTGTTGGCATTATATTTGTTGGCTCACCTTGTTGGAAGGTATTACTTACCATGTAGCCTATAATATTTAAGTCAAGTCTAAGGATAGATATTCTAAATATACATATGACTACAGTTCTACTACTTGCCAGAATGGTATATTAAGAATTCCCATTAGGATTCTTACAGTGTTTATTTAAGTAGTCTGTCATAATTATATCTTAAATAAATAATCTTACATTAAATAAATATTTATTGAGTGACCTTATTTGCATAGGAAGATATATAGAAGTTCAAAAAGATTTTAAACATTGCATTTTTTTCTACAAATTAGTCCAGCAACAGCCAGCCTATTCTTGTAAATTTGTAACTACAGATACCTGTAACTGTAACATTGTATTTGTACTTTTATGCAATAAGCCCTTGGAATTTTTGTCAGTGTACCAAATTACTTGAGGATACCAAGAGTAAATTGGGTGTTTAAATTAAATTAAACATTCAGGTGCACTTGGTAAAAGATGCAAACCAACTAAATAAATCTTGCTGGTTAGAGAAAATGTAAATGTAAATAAAGGGTTGATATTATATTGATTTTTGGAAACATTCTGGATTAAAATAGAATCCGATTGTTAATGTTTTGTTTAAAATGCGATGCCTAGGATGTACAAACCTTAAAGCCTATGTTATTATGTTATTTTTGACAATGACAGATAGTTTATGATGAAGTAGAATACATTCTTGATAATCTGAGACCAATAAGACAATATTATCTATTAAAGTAGACTTTGTATTATGGTTAACTTGCAAAATAAGATTCAAGATAAGGGTGAATTTCCAATTTCTTAGTAACTGTTCATTGATTAAACTAACATCCCTTGACATAAGAGAAACTTTATGGCTGTAAATAATGCATGAGTAAAAAAATATACATGATCAATATAATGTTATCTGGTAATTATGCAGTTTCGAGTGTACAATATGTTAGCACAAATCTACCCCTGTTAACAGTATATTTAGTTCATTACCAAATCACAATTCATTACTGTAAAAGATTAGAAATATGTTTAGCCTAGCATACCGGTTTTATTTTCAATATATCGCCTGTTTATACACAGTTTAAAAACACCACTGAACACTAAATTACTTATTTACGTTTGTAAACAACCACCAAACCGCTCACTCCACTCCCCTGCTAGTCTGACAGTTGTCACTTGCCAGCCTGTGTCTTCTGCAATTCCCTCCCACACACTTTCCTTAAAATAAAAAGAAAAAAAGGACTAGTTTCATAGTGTTTTCGCGTTCCAAATCTTCAAAGAGTAATTCCAAAATCCCCAGAACACAATCATTATTTAAACGTGCTAAATTGGATTTGTTTTTATACAATTTAATTTATTTTAATTAAATATTATTACATTCTTACATATGAGACGCCGACACAACGTTGTTGGTATTTTAAGGCGAATATGAATGATATCAACGAAAAATCAATATATGTAGTATAATATATTGAAGAACTTAATATTAAGTAAAACTTCTATTAACTGGTTTTCTCCAACAAGTTCCAGCACTGTTTTATTATTTATTCACTCTGTCCATTTTAACTTCTTTGTCTGCCACCAACACCATATCTCAAAATTTTTCATTTAATGCTCCGATTCGCGTTTTTACGTAACAATAATACCATAGACCTTCAGTATAATAGAAGGTCTATGATAATACTCCAAACCTAAAAATTATCACAACATATCGGACTAAACTGACTGTCTACCCAACTACTTTTTATTTGACAAATTCGAATGAAGTCCTCATAATTATACAATCCCTTACCCTTCTTCATCAGCGGGAATGGACGAAGCCTCATCAAGAATAATAAAAAAACATGTACCCAACAACTGTGCTATCCACTCTAACTTAATTGATAAATCGTTGACTCAATAAATCTCTTCAAAAATGAAAACATCAAAAGACTACCCATAATATAAAAAGGTAACAAGCAAGAAATACAAAATGTCATGCCTGTATCCCTTGTGACAACGTTTTCTAAAGTTTTAGAGAAAATTGTTTTGAAAAGGCGTCTAAATCACCTATTAACTAACAGCCTTCTTACTGAAAGTCAACATGGTTTCCTGGCCGGACGATCCACCACAACAGCACTTACTGATTTAGTAAAACACATAATTAATAACATTGAACAAGGGGAAAATGTCATCAGTACTTTCTTTGATCTGAGCAAAGCATTTGATTGCTTAGATCGATTAGTTCTGGCTAAAATAAGTTTCTTAGGTATCAAGGGGACGCTGCAGAGGTTCAAGAGTTACACTTAAATAAACGAAAACAGGTAGTAACAATACCTAATGCATAAAAACCATGGAAGAATAAGATTGGCAATGTCATTGCCACTAGCCGTGACTCGATGCTCCACGAAGGTTCTGTATTGGGACCTGTTTTATTTATTTTATTTACTAGTGACTTACCTAATTGCACTGTTATCCAGTCATGTATGTAGATTACACTGTTCTGACTAGCTCTTACAAATCAATTAAGCTCCTTGAGATTGATAGCTGTAAACATGCCTCATCAATATTGCATTACAAATTTTGAATCAAACAAAAACTCAACATATTATATTTGGAAAAAAGTTAAAATAACAATCTCAATTGACTTTCAAATGTCATAAAATACTAAACACTTTGAACTAGATGATCATCTATCCTGCAATTTTTAGATAGATAATGTTATCGTCAACTCAGCACTGCATTGTTTGCCCTAAGAAGGATAAAATCTGTAAGTACTCTAGAATCCACAACAACAGCTTATTATGTACTACTTCAAAAGTAAAGTTCTGTACGGAATTAAATATTGGGGGCATCTTCAAATAACAACCTGCAGCTAGTACTCGTTCTACAGAAACTAGCAATAAGAATGATGGCTGACATTGCACCACGAGATAGCTGAGAAGCATAAAAACACCACAATATACTCTCCATCACATCTCTTTACATACTCAAAGTATGTAAAGTATGCATGCTGTTACCTTAGCTTAAATTTAACTCGCAAACATGGCCGAACAACAAGAAATGGGTTAACCTCAACTTACCTGCACAAAGAACATCCCTATTTACTAAAAAGCCTTTATAAGCATGGGCAAGACTGTATAATTAACTACGTATTAAAAAAAGAACTGCGCTGTTGGTTTTTTAGGTGTAACATCACTGATTACAGTTTTTTGAAACATTATAGGTAAGGGGCGTACTTGATTGTACTTGATAACTTACGTTAGTTAAAACAAAGTAACACACAGGGTGTCATAAAGCTTGTGTCCTGGGTAATTATCGTCTGAGCTTAGACACAATTTTATAAAGAATTACCCATACATGTACCGTGGTATTTACCCACCCATTTAAAGGGCACTAGGCAAGGAATTAATATAACTGGACCTATACAACAACCCACAAACATACTGTCGTATTGACCCACTCGCCCACCCATACATGTACTGTTGTATTGACCCACCCGCCCACCCATAAACGTACTGTGGTATTGACCCACCCGCCCACCCATACATGTACTGTTGTATTGACCCACCCGCCCACCCATAAACGTACTGTGGTATTGACCCACTCGCCCACCCATACATGTATTGTTGTATTGACCCACCCGCCCACCCATAAACGTACTGTGGTATTGACCCACCCGCCCACCCATAAACGTACTGTGGTATTGACCCAATCGCCCACCCATACATGTACTGTTGTATTGACCCACCCGCCCACCCATACATGTACTGTTGTATTGACCCACCCGCCCACCCATAAACGTACTGTGGTATTGACCCACCCACCCACCCATACATGTACTGTTGTATTGACCCACCCGCCCACCCATAAACGTACTGTGGTATTGACCCACTCGCCCACCCATACATGTACTGTTGTTTGCTATTAAGTCAATTTACTCAATCGAAACGTTTCTAGACCATGCAAGTGATCGTTATAACACACCTGGACAACAAACATTGGAATAAAGGATTGAGAAAACTTCTCACTGTTATAATTGAAGCATTAATATTACTATTTTGTATTATACATATTACATTCAGATCTATTCTAAACTTTGTTTATAATTAAAGCTGCTGACTTCTTTTTAGTTACCCAGGTTTCTGAACTATATAATGCCAAACTAAAGTCTTGGTGGGTTGTTTTCTAAGTTGCAGCTTGATGTTATTTGAACAAAAAAAGGTTTTTCTCTTGGTGAAGAATATAATCCAGCTGTTCTAACTTTACCTCTGAGGTTTGCGGCAAAACTGCAGAATCGACATAGGCAACGTCCACCAGACTACCTCAGCCCTCCTCTAATTTTTACATCCGCTGACTCACAATTGGGAAAAATATAGAAGGAAACATTTTATTTTTTGTATGAATTAAAAAAACTGTTTAGTGTTTAATTGATAAGTATTTATTTTACTGTTTACGAATATCAAAAAAACGAAGCCAATCGGACAATTTTAACTTATAAGAACTATTAAGCCCTAATTGTGATTCATCTAGACCGAAAACAAAGTAGCTGAAGGACAAGAAGGAGCCAAGCGCTTAAGATATACAATGTTGCCACGTTGTGCTTTTCTCAGAGGTAAAGTTTGAGCGGTTTTAGTATAGCTTGTGCTATTCTTTGCTTTTTGTCATTTGTTCTTTAACCATTTTCCGTTATGCTGCTTCCTATATATCTAAATGATTCTGCTTGCTTGATTGTTCTGTTATTTACTTTTTTGTTAATTTCTTCTGTTTTACTGGAGCATATCAATATCTCAGTTTGTTCATATTCATTTTCATTTTATACTCATCTAATATTTCATTTTTACTTTCAAGCATGGCCCCCACATATGATTACGGGCCCTGGTTCCAATATTAGTGATGGGCCCCCCATTTTTGCTATCACGTGTTAAAGCATAATTGAATAACTATTTTTTACCTATACAATTATTATAATGTAACTCAAACTGAAAATATTGGGTATGATGAAAAAAATGATAAATACTTTAAAATGTTTACAGAGCTACTGGAATTGTATAAAAAAATCTTATTGCAGCATACATATTTACAAAAATCGTTTGAAGATTTTTCTCTTAGATGGTGTTGAGAAGCTTCATTGGGTCTTCTTACGATTGGAATACTGTACTGTGGACGGTCTTCATATGAAGAATATCTTCAGCTAAGCTGTCTGAATCTCTCAAGTCTGAAGGATACTTAGATACAAGATCGCTTGTTTTTACTTTAAGTGCCGAATTTTCCAAGTCCATAATGAAATAAATGGTGAAAACAGTTCACATATTTGTTCACATCATATAAATCTGGATTTTAAATCAGCAATAATGAAATCGGAAACAGAAAAAAAAACAATAGATTTAGATGCATTGGATGTCCCTAGCTGAAGCTGTTGAAGTTCTCCAAGGGTCTTTTCATTGGGGTTCCTTTTAACAACAAACTTAGGTGGAATGCCTACTATATCTGCAACTTCTTTTGCTTTACTGTGTCTGAACAAATCTATGTTAGTTTTTGGGTTAAGTTTTAAGCCTTAAATAATTATAGTAGAGTAGACTCTACGGTAAGTTAGTCTTAAAGGTATTTTTGTTTGAAAGACGCTATGATTGTAATTTGATTTTAATTAGATTTTTCAATTAAAATTTTTTTTAATTCTATAATGCCCGGCCCCCCTCCAGGCTGGGGCCTTGGGGCCAGAGGTCCACCCAGCCCCACCCTTGTGGGAGCCATGCTTTCAAGCGTACATTTCAAGTTGCATTCATCTGGTGCTATTACAGCAATATCATCAGCAAACTGAACCATTTTCCCTCGCATTCCATTTCAAACTATCCCTGTACAATATTCTTTGCATCTCTCAATTGCCTTTCAATTTAGAAAATATATTAGTGAATTAATTTGCCAATAAGCAAAATTGTAAATTTTAGACATTCTTTTCTTATAGCGTAATATGTATAAAATTTAACTTATATATTATGATTCTGTTGTATATCCATACTTTTCTTGTGGGGAAAACTGCAACAGTAATTGTTTTCTATGTTTAAATTTTATGTTGACTATGAAACACCTACAAAGATAAGCTATTGCGGACATTTGTCTTCGTTAGTGTAAATGCGAGTTTCCTCGTACGTTCCTACATTTTGGACTACGTGATCTTGGCCTGTCTTTAGGTGGATAAATAAACCTAAAACACAACAAATAGAGAAATGGATTTAATTTGATGTGCAACGCATAGACTGTTACCAACGTATACACTACAAATTATTTGCTAATTCAATATGATAAAAATATTAATCAAAAGAATATACAGCCTAGCACCAGAGTAACTTCAGGGGAGCAGTTAGGGCAATTTGCTCCAAGCGCCTGACAAAAACGGAAGCCACTAAAAAACTGATTT
This sequence comes from Stictocephala bisonia, assembly GCA_035578905.1. Taxonomy (NCBI): domain Eukaryota; kingdom Metazoa; phylum Arthropoda; class Insecta; order Hemiptera; family Membracidae; genus Stictocephala; species Stictocephala bisonia. Next base: position 289,442 of record JAQJVL010000653.1, on the reverse strand, counting down.
AGGATAAAAAAAATTATAATACAACTGATGATAAAAAATTACAAACTTGAGATTCTATTTTACCTTTCAAAATACAAATTACAAACTAAGTTTCTCCACACGCAACAACACATTCAACATTTTAGATAATAAATCTCAAAAAGAACATAATAATGACAACATTTACAGCAAATCAGGTATTTACAAAATTAATTGTACAGACTGAGATAAATTCTACATTGGACAAACTGGAAGACCATTCAAAACACGCTTTCAAGAACATACAAGCTCTCAGAAGCTATAACACAACTACAATGAAATCCACATTCGCAGAACACTTACTCTCTACAGACCACACGTACACAAAAATGGAAGAAAACATGAAAATATTAAATTTTATGAAAAAGGGCAAGAAAATGAATGCAACAGAAGAATTACATATATATTTAGCACAACAAGAAAATCCAGTGAACATGTTGAACACACAAATCAATTATACATACCCTATTTTTGATAAGATTCGAAACATTAAAAATTATAACTAAAAATATCACCAACTTATCCATAATAAGTTATATGATTTTGTAAATAATCAATATTTACAAAAATCACATGTTTTACAATTTTATTTAAAAAATTATTATATACTCAACTTAATTATTTAATGTACACTAGAAAATGACAATAAAGTCGAAACATGTTGTGTAATGAATTTTAATAAAAAAATATAAGGGTACTCAGTTTTTAATTTTATTACATCCTAAAATACGTAAGTAGCCCTAATTTTTAACTTTATATTACTTTATAATGGCTAACAACCAAAAGTTAATTAATAAGTACAAATTCCTAACCTTCAAATGCCTTACTATTCAAGAAGACATAAAATTTAACAAGAAATGTTTATCTACCAACATAACACCCAATTTTGTTAACATTTGGACAAACTCTAAATCAAATCAATAGCTGCTCAAAAAACAATTGAAACTGCTAAAAAAATTTGGATTAAGGAAGAAATAAACTATTTATATTTAAAACTCAATAAAATTAATCATTTAAAAAGAGATATTTACATTCAAATTACTTCACATTTCCATCAAGAAACAATAGAAGAAATACAACAATACATTGAAGATTGGATATCACCTATGATAGAAAAGAAAAAAGAAAGACATATCAATAAAGTACAAAACCTAATTAAAACCCAAAATCATAAGCACTACAAAGACAATACAACAATTACTCATACATTTTACCCTAGAGTGCACAATCTAACGGAAATTAAACTCACAGAAGAAGAAAACCATATTTTAGGACAATCGTTAAAACACAATATTAATCTTGATTTCAAGAAAAATATAATCCAAGGCGAACTTTTAAATTTACATATTGCAATCAAAAACACAGACAATACAGATCAAAAACCACTACAACACAATTTTATTCATGAACTGAACAAAACAAATTTAAATCCAACCAAATCACTACCGGTAATACAAAAAACATGAAAACAAGAAATGAAATTAATAGAATCTATCTCAGATAAGTTAAAAACAAACAATGCTATTATAACAAAAGCAGACAAAGGAAACACAGTTGTCATGATTAAGAAAGTAGATTATGATAAAAAACTTATGGACTTTATCAATGACAACGAATTCATTAAATTAAACAAAAATCCAACACAAGGCTATTTGAGAGAACAAATGATACAATAACTCGCTGTAAAACTCTATCAAAAGCAGAACAAAATAACCTTAAAATGATCAACCCAAAGGCCCCACAAATGAAAGGATACCCAAAAACACATAAACTCAACATACCAATCAGACCTATAGTTAATTTTCGAAAGGCACCAACATACAAATTATGTAAATATCTGAACAAAACTATACAAAATAACAATGTTTGGAATACAAATTATAACATAAGAAATACAATAGATCTCGTCAACAAGATTAATAACATTCACATACCTAAAAACAGTCTATTTCTTTCATTTGACATAAAAGACATGTATTCAAACATACCCCCTCAAGAAGCATTACAAATTCTAGAAAATGATTTGAAGAAAAATTTCTCATTGAACAACCAAGAAATAAAAGACATCACAACATTAACAAAAATTTGTACAGATCAAAATTATTTCCAATTTAATACAACATACTACAAACAGGCAAATGGTCTAGCAATGGGTTCCCATTATCAGGTCTTCTCTCAAATATATTTATACACAATCTGGAAGAAAAGAAAATAATGCACCCATCCAACCCGTTCAGAAACAAAATTATATACTGGTACCGATATGTAGATGACATTATTTGTTTATTTGATGGAAACTTGGAAGAAAGTAATGATTTTTTATCTTATTTAAGTTCTATGTTCCCCAAAATACAATTCAATAAAGAAGCCCAAACTGATGAAATCAATTATTTAGATCTATCAATTACCAAAATCAACAATAAACATTCATTCAAAATCTACAGAAAACCTACACAAACCGACCTTATAATACCATCTAAATCCAATCATCCCTGGCAACACAAATTATCAACTTTCCATTCTATGAGAAATCGTCTAATAAACATAGCAATGAACGAGAAACACTTCACTGAAGAAAAAAATATAATAAAATATTTGGCAATAAAAAAACGGATACAAACCAAACATGATTGACAAACTAATACGAAACAAAAAGAAGAAAAGAAATAACAGCTCAACAAATCAAGACCCAAAGAAGAACAAATTTATAAACGTACCATATAACACAAGCCTAAACAAAGCTATTCAAAAAACCTTTCAAAATACAAATTACAAACTAAGTTTCTCCACACGCAACAACACATTCAACATTTTAGATAAAAAATCTCAAAAAGAACATAATAATGACAACATTTACAGCAAATCAGGTAGTTACAAAATTAATTGTACAGACTGTGATAAATTCTACATTGGACAAACTGGAAGACCATTCAAAACGCTTTCAAGAACATATACAAGCTCTCAGAAGCTGTAACATAACTACAATGAAATCCACATTCGCAGAACACTTTGCTCTCTATAGACCAAACGTACACAAAAATGGAAGAAAACATGAAAATATTAAATTTTATGAAAAAGGGCAAGAAAATGAATGCAACAGAAGAATTACATATATATTTAGCACAACAAGAAAATCCAGTGAAAATGTTGAACACACAAATCAATTATACAAACCCTATTTTTGATAAGATTCGAAACATTCAAAATTATAACTAAAAATATCACCAACTTATCCATATTCATCAATATTTACAAAAATCACATGTTTTACAATTTTATTAAAAAAATTATTATATACTCAACTTAATTATTTAATGTACCGTACACTAGAAAATGACAATAAAGTCGAAACATGTTGTGTAATGAATTTTAATAAAAAATATAAGGGTACTCAGTTTTTTAATTTTATTACATCCTAAATTACGTAAGTAGCCCTAATTTTTTAACTTTATATTAATATATATATATATATATATATATATATAAAACATGTTATATATATATATAAAACATGTTATATATATATATATATATATATATATATATATATATATATAAAACATGTTAGCTACAATAGTACCATATTCTTGGTCTTTGCATTTCCTAAGAATTTTGTAACAACTTGCTTGAATGATACCCATGCTTCTTTCTCATTTATCGTCATTGTGGTTTCAAAGGTAACATCGAACATCATTTTTCGAATGTCGGGTCCTACAAAGACGCCTTCTTTAAGTTTAGCTTCTGAAAGTTTTGGAAACTTTTGGCAGAGATACTTGAAGCAAGGTCCATCTTAAGGCAATGCTTTTACAAATTGTTTCATAAGGCCTAACTTTATATGTAGAGGAGGTAAGAGAATGTTTTTAGGATCTAAAAGATTTTTGTGGAGAATGTTCTTCTCGCCAGGTTTCAAAGACTCCACGTGTCCGTTTCCCAAACCGCTCTACGTAGACCGTCAGTGGACCAAAACACATTTTCATATTTCATCTGTACGGTTTGTGTTTATTGAATGTGTCCATTTCCCAAACCGCCAAGCTACTACTGGCAAAGTCTACAGCTCTACGTAGACCATCAGCGGACCAAAACACACTTTCATATTTCATCTGTACGGTTCATGTTTATTGAATGTGTCCGTTTCCCAAACCGCCAAGCTACTTACTACTGGCAAAGTCTACAGCTCTATGTAGACCATCAGCGGACCAAAACACACTTTCTAAGTGCTTATATATATATATACTCTAAATTTATATATATATATATAGAAATAAGTGTTAAAATATGAGTATACACTGACAATGTCTAACCCTATTTTGTTTAACTTACTGTATATACGAGTAAATATATACAGTATATACTCGTATATACAGTAAGTTAAACAAAATAGGGTTAGACATTGTCAGTGTATACTCATATTTTAACACATATTTCGTTATTTTCGGCCAAAATAAGAATGGCATAAATCGAAGTTTATATATAATAAGTAAACTTAAATAAATATGATGTATCACTTCATTTATTCTAAATCAACGGAATATATTATACGTAGGCTACTGCATGCAGTTAGCAATTATCGTGTTTACCTTTTGGTATTTAAACATTAAAATTAACGATTGCTGTCGATATAAAAACATTTATGTTGTTAAATGAAAAAAGCTAAATTTAAAGTACCTGTTTAGTGAGATATTCAACTGAGAAACAATAATACTTTGGAGCTGATTTGTAAAAAGTCTTAATTATTGCCTAGTATAATGGACAATTTTAACTGCCATATTACTTGTAGATAGTGAGTTAGCATAAATAGTGAGTCAGTCATTTTCTTGTAAATCAACACTTTCAACCTCAATCAAATAATTAATTTATGACACTGTTTGAGGTTAGTAATATATCTTCATATGTTAATTATTTTAAAGAATAAACTATTAAAAGTTATTGTTCAAAACTGCTTGGTTAAAAATTTTACAAGAGCAGCTAGTATGAAAAATTAATTGTGGAATTTCGCTTATTTAAAAAACAGTAATGATGTAAAACAAGGAATTGCAAAATTGAAGAGAATGTTAATTTTAGTGTGTTTGGACGGAAATTCTAAGATATGTAGATAGCAGAATACCTTTAGAACATTTGTTTACTAATGTTAATAAGCTTTCCAACTCAATACATGAAAAAAATTTATACAAAATCGTATCGAATACTCAAAGTATTCACGTCCATAATTTTCATATTTCAAAGATTTGTTGGTAAAAACTGCGCATTTAATAAAAAGTTGCTTAAATAATAGTGGAAACAACAAAAGTTCTTATCATAATATTTGTTCTACTGTCATGCTACTACATAGTATTTTGTTTCAAGTACACTTTTATATTAGGTAAATAAACTTTTTAACTGGGGTTAAAAGTATTTTTAAACTTGCAATCACTGTTTTAAGACTTTGTTCTAACAAGAACTAACAAAATTATCCTTAAAATTAGAATAAATAATACTGTAATATAAAATAAGTTTGCATTTTGAAACCCTACAACAACCACAAAAATTGACTCATCTAAGCAGGTGAGGGAAACTAAACGTCATTCGAACTTAAATTATTAGTTCATATATGTTGTACCTTACACTTGCTGTGTAATCACATTACCTACTCTATGTTATTAGTTGTTGCTAATAATTTAACGCTATACTTGCAATAAAACGTTAATAAACGTGTTAGCTTTATCTTAGGCTTAAAAACACTTAAAATTGTTGTATTAGATTAGAACAAAAACTAAAATATATTAAAAACCATTACTTTTTCATTTATCATTTTATTTTAGTGAAATTTTCAACCTCCAATGTTTAAATTTAAACTGGGGTGAGAACCAACCTTGCCTAATCGATTTATAGCTGTGGGATTATACTGGATTGCCTACAAGTCACATTGGACCTTCGTGTGCGCTTCTAGCACCCTCCTACCTCGGTGAGAAGGGTTGTGAGCAAATAACACGCTGCTACCCCTTTGCGCAAGTAACACAACGCCATCTAGACAATGTTTAAAGTATGATTTCTTGTTAAAGAGCAGGTAAAATGAGTGTATATATAGCGGAGGTTGTTTTTATCTGTGAAAACTCAATTTTAATAAAAATCAGGACAATTTTTTAAAGGTCCAGTTTAAAATCAAATTTTTTTATATTACGTGTGTTTGTTATGCCGAACAATAATATATAATTGGTTTTGAGATAAGATTTTGTTTGATACAAAAATGTTGTTAACTTCCCTAATCTAATCCTATATATACTCAAATTATTTGTAATTTCCGGTAAAATCGTTTGCCTGGCCTCCATGATGGCCTGCTATTTCGAAAATACTTGCAATTTCGTATTTTGTAGTTATTCGTTACGTTATCATAATGCCATTATCATTGGTTTAATGGTGAGAAACACGATTCTCCACGTTACTATTGTTCAGTAATAGCACGAGAAATAATTGTTGTAGACTGAAATGGTGTTCAAGTTCACGCTAAGTGGAAACACCACTTAAGAATTGTAGGAGAGTAACGCTAAATAACAGATACATAATGGAAAATAGGATTTTAAGAACAAACGAAATTTCCGCTCAATAGAAAACACGTTCTCATAAATAGAAACCTAATACAAATGTGTAAAGTAGATAAATCCACTGGTAGTAAAAATGTCAAGATTTGTGAAGCATTTACAAAATGCATTGATAGACTACCACGTATTGATTTTTTGCGTGTCAAAGGTAAGTATACAATACAAATAAACGTCACACAACACAAATTTATTACAATATAAGCACAAAATGCACAAATATATTACAATACAAGTACAAAATGTACGAATATTATGGTGAGCGTGGTTCACCGAAATCGATCACCATAATATTCGTGCATTTTGTACTTGTATTGTAATATATTTGTGCATTTTGTGCTTATATTGTAATAAATTTCTGTTGTGTGACGTTTACTTGTATTGTATATATACCAACACGTATTATGCTAATTAAAAAACTAAAGGTAAGTATGAAAACGTATGTGCTTGACCTTTTGGGTGAGTCAACTGATACGAGTAATGGCTTTATATTGAATTCACAATGTTTTTTTTTAGTCTATATATAATATTGTTATTAGTTATATTTATTTTTAGGTTGTATGTTCAATAATTAGTATATTTCATAACAAGAGTGGAAAGTGGGGTTTTGCATGTTCGAGACCATATGTTTGAAGTGCGAGACTTGTCGAGCACTTTTAATGGTCGAGAACATACAAAACACTTTCACTCGAGTTTTGAACGATACTTTTCACTACACTATTATGAGTTCAGCTGTTTTCTTTATGTGTTTACAACCTGCGAAACATCATATTTTCAACAGCTGTCTATTGTTTACTACCGAAAGTAACATTGTTTACAACCGAAAATTTTCCACAGTCAATATTGGAAAATATGATGTTTCGCAGGTTGTAAACACATTACGAAAACAGCTGAACTCATAGTAGTGTAGTGAAATAGTATATTTCATAACAAGAGTGTAAAGTGGGGTTTTGCATGTTCGAGACCATATGTTTGAAGTGCGAGACTTGTCGAGCACTTCGAATGGTCGAGAACATACAAAACACTTTCACTCGAGTTTTGAACGATACTTTTCACTACACTACGGAATAAAAACAGGTGTTGTTGACTGTGGAAAATTTTCGGTTGTAAACATTGTTACTTTCGGTAGTAAACAATAGACAGCTGCTGAAAATATGATGTTTCGCAGGTTGTGAACACCTAACGAAAACAGCTAAACTCATAGTAGTGTAGTGAAAACAAATTATTTATATAATCTGAGTTCCAAACAGTTTAGAACATAGGTTTTAAACTAATCTTTTTCTTGAAGGTACCTTATTCGTTCTTTTAAAAAGTAATTGTGTTATATTATAAAGTAAACTTTGTTTAACAAATATGTTGTTCAAGTAGTTTTCTTATAAAATATTCAGTTTAACACTGTCCCTAAAATAATTGTAATAGGCCTACAGTATAGGTAACATTTAATCTAACGGTTTATTACAGTATCATGTTTGTTAAATGTTATTTTAAAATTTGAAACATTGTTGATAAAATAATTATTCTTTTGCCATAAGGTAGTTGGCGTATTATCATTAGCTTATTATTCTTTTAGCAGCCATTATATTTCTAACAAACGCTTGAAATGTTTACGATATAGAAAAGAAGAGGGCCGCCATGAATGAAGCTGCTCCAGGGTGCATTAAACCTACTTGTATTTACACCTCTGCCTTGTAAGTATGAACCACACCACAGAGAAAAAGAAACAGTCGCTTTCATATAGCCGCAACGAACGCCTACTGTCAGCGCAGAGATTATGTGCACCCGAGTTTGAAGGTTGTTTACTAAGAAACTTGGAGGCCTATTAAAAATCCAATCACACCATTATTTTTCTCGTTTGATTGTACTTTTGAATTGTACACTTAATTGAAATAAGTTCTGATCAATTTCCTGAAAGAACGTTTTATTGGCTTTTAGAGGTCGTAAAATTAATTGCTTAGTCACGTTGTAATCTAACATGTATAGTTACGGTACATTACTTACACATGCTTTAGTAAATTCAGTGATTTTGAATAGTTTTAAATTAATTTAAAATCACCCAAATTTGATTAATTTCAATGTATTTTAAATCACTGCATTTATTTAAGCTTATAAAGTAATGTATCATACATATACATTTCATAAGGATTACAACGTAACCAATTAATAAATTTTGCAACCTACTGAAGCCAAGAAGTCTATGTTTCAGTATTTCAATAAGAACTTTTTTTGAAAAGTTAAAATTCTGAAATGTACAAAACCTATATGAAATATTCCTTTCAACTTCGTATTAAAATTTAAATGCACTACATTAACAAGGTGTTTAGTAATAAATCTATAAAGTTGATACACCGTGAAAACTAGTGGTTCGAGTATTTATTTTGTTTCAGCTGGGATACAAATTATAGAACATGTAACACAATTTTAAAATGCAATTATCATAACGTACCATTAAACGAGGGAAACATTGGTGTGATTGGATTTTTCATAGGCCACTTAGATACTTAGTTAGCAACCTTTAAACTCGGGTACACACAATTTCTGCGCTGACAGTTGTAGTCACGCCGCTATTGCACAGAACAAGGAAAACATGAAAGCTGCACAAACACGTCCCATCAGCCCAAGCACAACGATCGACACAACTCAACCTCGACAGTGACAATCAAGAAACGTTCGTGCGATTGATTGTTACTATGTACAGTAACAATATTTATTTTTTATTAAGACACAAATCGTCAAAATATGGACGTATGTGGATTTCGAATTAGTGTCATGAGTGTAAATCCTGAAATAAAAGTCCCAAATGGACTGTGTAAAAATAAATTTATACCAGCAAGTTGTGAAGATTTCATAATATCAAAATATAGTCTATTCACTACAAGACAGGCTATATACAATACGTCGATTGTAAACTAAGAACGTTAATTATTTTATAAATGTTCGTATTGTACTCGTATGTTTCACTACAAGACAGGCTATATACAATACGTCGATTGTAAACTAAGAACGTTAATTATTTTATAAATGTTCGTATTGTACTCGTATGTTTCACTACAAGACAGGCTATATACAATACGTCGATTGTAAACTAAGAACGTTAATTATTTTATAAATGTTCGTATTGTACTCGTATGTTTCACTACAAGACAGGCTATATACAATACGTCGATTGTAAACTAAGAACGTTAATTATTTTATAAATGTTCGTATTGTACTCGTATGTTTCACTACAAGACAGGCTATATACAATACGTCGATTGTAAACTAAGAACGTTAATTATTTTATAAATGTTCGTATTGTACTCGTATGTTTCACTACAAGACAGGCTATATACAATACGTCGATTGTAAACTAAGAACGTTAATTATTTTATAAATGTTCGTATTGTACTCGTATGTTTCACTACAAGACAGGCTATATACAATACGTCGATTGTAAACTAAGAACGTTAATTATTTTATAAATGTTCGTATTGTACTCGTATGTTTCCGACTTTTCATTTCTATGCAGATCTATTTTATTGCTTTTTCTACATTAAGATATTCCCAACATTGTTTTTATTCTTTTCCTATACTAACTGATCTAACAATAATTATTTGTGTTTCAAGTATAACCTATTTTAATAGTTTTCAAGTATGACGGAATTTTAAAGAGTAATAAATTATATTTTCCCAATGTTCATGGATTATTACCTTTTAATTTTTTTAGCATAAACAGAATCAGTGAGGCAGGTCTTAAATGCCTCGATGATAGTGTAGCTTTGTGACATGAGATCACTTTATAGTTTTACTGGCTGAACCCGTCCGCTTAGCCGGTCATAATATTGAGTTTGAAGATTTGCAATTGTGCATTTTGTACTTGTATTGTAATATATTTGTGCATTTTGAGCTTATATTGTAATACATTTGTGTTGTGTGACGTTTACTTGTACTGTATATGTACCAACACGTATTATGCTAAATAACAAAAATATTTATACAGAGTGTCCGGTCATAAGTAGGCAGCCAAACTTCAGGAGGTTATTCCAAAGGTAAATACAAAAATATTTCATGTGAACATACTATTTTTTTAATTTTTTTTAATTTATAGAAATTATATAAAAATTTTGTCTATCTGGCTCTGTTTTCTGTCTATCTGTCTGTATGTAATTTTTACAAAAAGCTTAATATTTCTAAAGTTACGAAAGATAAAATCGTCTGTCATAAAATCGTCGGTAAACCTTCGAGCGGTCTAAGGCGTTGTATGTGACTTTTCATAAAACTTTTTTAATAACTTTTACGCCCATCATTTACACGAAATAAAATAACAATACCATCAAGCCGATAATGACTTGTCAAATAGGCGTGTCAAATAAATGACACAAACGCAAGCTGATTATTGGCTTTGTTTTCGTACTGAGAAAATGTTCATTAATGAATAATTTTCTGTTGCTTGCGTTTTTGTCTTAATTTCCAACGAGTCCACTTGTGTTTTATAAAATGTACGCGTCAGAATGAATTGCCAACAACAATTATCTAATACAAATATGTCTGGATGTGGTGATGGATATAAAGACGGGTGAGATGTTGGTATGTGCATAGCGAGAAATAAGGACACTGACATCTGACGGTATTCGTAGAATGCGAAGTTTGACATATTTTAGCAAAATTGTTCACTTATTGAAAGTTTTAGAGGTTTAACAATATTTTGAAGGTAATTTAAAATAACTTTGTGAATGTAATTATACAGTACAAGCAAACGTCACACAACACAAATTTATTACAATATAAGCACAAAATGCACAAATATATTACAATACAAGTACAAAATGTACGAATATTATGGTGATCGATTTCAGTGAACCACGCTCACCTTCCTCAGACCAGAGGGTTTCACAAAATAATGAAAAATGGAATCCGTATGGCATTTTTCATTCTTTTGTGCTTATATTGTAATAAATTTGTGTTGTGAGACGTTTACTTGTACTGTATATATACCAACACGTATTATGCTAATTAAAAAACTAAATGTAATTATTTCCAAGTAAAATGTGAGTGTCGTGTTGGTTGTATACAAACATTTCAATCGTAGTTAACTTATATTATTAACGATACATTATTTATACATATTTTAGCACCACCCTGTGTATATATATATATATATATATATATATATATATATATATATATATATATATGAAAAATAGGTATAAATAAAGCATGTCGAATAATTTTACGCGGAATTATTGGAATTTATCGTCAAATAAAAGGTAGAACAACTAGTGAGTTAACTTGTATAATATAAATTTTTCTAAATTGATTTTACATTTCAAATACTACACAATGATTCTTGTACAAAAATTGTTCATGATATAGAATTTGTAGTATTCGTATTTAATTTATGATATAGAAATTTAGTATCAGTATGATTATTACTAGAGCATTGGAAACTTTAGTTATTTCGTTTGTGGTACGGCTCCAGGTAGCTGGGCGCAATTCGAGCACTTTACGGCACTGGGCGCAACTCGTGCATCATTTTACGGACCCAAGGTCATACGCGTCGCAACTCGAGCACATCAAATTGACAGGTCTAATACTCAGCTCTTAGACAACGCGGACACCCCAGGCTTCTCTAATAATGTCCAAATTGATGGTAAATATTGATCGAATGACAAGTCGGAATTAAGAGGACCTACTGTAGAACCTATCAGCTACGATCTCCACAACACTTTGTTCCCAAGTAGCTGGATTACAGAGTACCGATTAGAGGTTAACTGATAAAATAAAAATAAAATAGTTTAAAAGCTAATATTATTGGTTGTGGAAACTAATTTGGTTGACTGACTTTAAGGTTGGTACCATGATAGTATTATAATTGGAAGTTTTAAAATTCGGAACTAAACATGCTGAATGTCTTAGTTGAGTAGGAATAACTCAGAACTGTATCTTGAAATATTTTTAGGACTACCGAACCCTTCCTCCACTTTCTCTCAACTTATGTGATCACAAGACCACATGTCATTAGGTGTGTGGGAAGTACTTCTAGTGTCCGGCCACCCCAAGGGCTAACGCCAACAATAGTACGAAGACAATTTTCTTTTTGCCACAATTTTAACATATGTAATTCAACTTGAATGGTTAGAATTGGTTGTGAAAATAATAATCTCTTTCATTCTTTGTGCGATATTAGTTTTTAAATAAAATTTGAAGACTTCTTCAATTTGTTAAGTAATAAATAACTAACCCTACACATAACCGTTGAAGTGTAACTATACAAACAAATCCTGCTAGCACTAGTGGCACCATAGTGCTGTAAACCAGCTACTTATTGGCTAACTGTAATTGTTGTATGTAATAAATTTCCTTTTCAGTGTTCCTATTAGCAACACCATTCACAGTTGCCATCTGCGTTAGCACCACTGAGACGTCTGAAAATCAAACCAATACTACGTGGTTCGGATTCCACTTAAAACTGTAAGTTCCTTAGTTTCCCTGACTATTAATAAATAGCTCTTTGTGAGGAACAGTAGATCTTATAATTATACTCGTTCATCTACACTAATCACACTCACTCACCCCTCATATTTGCCCATAATAATAATAATCTTTATTGTATACAATCTCAAATGAGGTATTACAATGTTATAATATAGTAAATTTTGAACTAAAAGTACATATAAATTATAGTTATATATTAAAGAAGTTTTCTGTATTTTTTTCTTTTTATGTATGAATACTGAAGGAAGAGTCCTGACATTTAATTTTTTAAATAGACATCTGCATGGAGCTTTACAAGCTACGGTACTCCACAAAGCAGTCGGATTGCTCTTTTTTGAATTTTTTGATAATTTAATAGAATTTGATGACTGGCTCCATAGTGTAATTCCTTAACTCAATATACTATGAATATGTCCACAGTAAATTTGTAATAATACATTTTCACTAAAATTGTATTTTAATTTCCTTAAACAATATATAACTTTATTTTGATGTTTTATAACTTAATCCACATTATTATATCTCTAAGATCGGTGATTTACTAATGAATAATTATGAATTTATAATTACTCCTGAAGATGGTGAGAAATTCGAAACTTTTAGTGGAAAATGTAAAAAAGGATTGTTGGTGGAACAAAAAGGTGGTTAGTTCTTTGCCATTGCAGCGAAGCATGCAGGGGTGCGCCCTAGTTACCCATAAAAAAACCAATTAGGTAAAGAATCCAATAAAATATGGATCAAGAATTCTATTCGTTATCAAGTGTAGATCATAAACGGAAGCCACAAACAGCGTCAGAGCAGGGCGTGATGAGTTGGTATACGATGGCCAGTATTGCACGTCCTCACTGAGTGTCCTGGATTACAATTAAGTGATACGCTTTCGGTGTAGTGAGTAGTGGGTGGTGGCAGGGGGTGGCTGAGTACGCCGTTGTCATGACGACAGCCTGGACCTCCCCATGCAAAGAGCATTTAGCGACTAGTGGAGTGAGCAGGATCCTATTATACATCCAGGATCGTAAGTGAGCATGTACAGGGGGTGTGGCGACAGATCAAATTGATTTACACAGCAAAAAACAGCTGATCGTTCTCAAATAACTAGTGCCTCGTTTAGGTAAGTCAATATCTTCATTAGTAACTCTCACCCCCTAAAATTTTTCTCAGTATTCAGACATTTGTTTTATTTATAAATACTTATCTGAAATTGAAATTATACAAACATTTTAAGTAACTTTTTGACTTGAGAATGAAACATTCTTGACGCAACAGGTCAAGTTTTGTCCCTGGGTGGATGGGATATAGAGAGGGATCTGTGAAAATGAGTTACGAACTTCCTGAGTGAAAATCGATGCGCCCTGTGAAGTATTGTACGCTATTGTGCTCGACTCTCGCTTGCTTGACACAACACACGGCCTAATTATCATAAATAATTTATATCAAACGGAAAATATATCAATGGCACATATTGATTCCTGTTTAGTCAGACGATAGTTTTATGTTACTTTAATACAAAAAATACGTAATAACGATCTAATGTTTTACGAAAATTTGAATCATAAACCAAGACAAAAATTTTGACTTTGTTTCCAATGTAGTTAAATAGTTAGTACTACAGTAAAAAATGACACGCATTTTATATTTTTGAAATAATTATAATGTAATATAATGATTATTTTGACACGAATGATTATGAGGTTTATGTATCGTAATTTGATTTAAAACATTTGTAATGAATATTTATTGATCTTATCACTGTCGTAAATCGACGTTTTATCACAGTTATTTATGTCTTCTGTACAACAACAGAGGTAAAATTTAGCATCTTCTAAACGTGTAAAAAAGATTAAGTATGCCAATTTTGGAAAATGTGTGTTTACACCAAATTACATTTATTTTACACATTTTAAACATATTTAAGTCATAACTTCCGTATTTTACCGATCACAGTTTATAGTTAATTACGCTCTCAAAACAGTTTTGTTTATATTATTGTTAATACTATGGTAGTCTAATTATAGAAGGCGAAAATAAGGTAAAAGATCAAACGCTTTTTTTAACGTGAAAACTCATAGCGCTTTTTGCTATGAGGTAGTAAAAATTATCATGTATAAAAGTGAAAAATTCCAGATTAATGTTCAAATACGTTCGGTAATAAATAAGTCCCTTTCAAGGGTTTTAATTTTAAATTATACATTTTAATTAATTTACTACTTAAACACTTTTTTAATTACCCCTTCATATTCGAAAAAAGGGAAAGTTTTTACCAGCTTAAAATGTTCTTTTGGTGCATTCAAAATGTATTAGATCTATTATTTTGTTCATTAAAAAAATGTATGACTCATTACAAAGATTCGATCCTTAACAACTACTTATTATTATTAAATTAAGAAAATAATTGTTGTTTATAATTATTGAAGGCTTCAAATATTTTAATAGTATATACATTTTTGTATTAATGGTATTAATGAATTTAAAATTATGAGGAAGTTTTCATGTGGTCTATGACTATATTACCACTTTTTATATGCATTTAAAAATTGAATTAAAAATATCAATAATTGTATCCGAGCTGGAATAAAAAAGTACTGGAATTTTAATTAGTGCATAAACTTTATATTTTTATTTCTTTAAAAAACCTGTTAGTTTATCGCATTTATATTACATGGTTGACAGGAATGTATTTTATAAGTTTTATAGATTTCAGAATGTTTAATTTATAAAAAAAGTTCTTATCCATTTCCTGAAACCGCGTTTTTTTTGTTTCTAGAGGTCGTAAAATTAATTAGTTGGCTACGTGGTAATCCTTATGAAACGTATAGTTATGATACATTACTTACTGTATCATACATATACGTTTCATAAGGACACAACGTTACCAACTAATTTTACGAATTCCAGAAGCCAAGAAAACGTTGTTACAGAAAATTGATAAGAACATTTTTTCTTGAAAATTAAAAATTCTTACATTTATAAAACTTATAAAAACAGTCGTATCAACCACGTACATTACTAAAATATAAACGTGATACATTCACGGAATTTTAGTTATAAAAGTGTAATGTTGATGCACAGTGAAAACTAGTTAAAATGTTGCATTTTTTTGTTCCAGCTAGGATAAAAATTATTAAATCTTGAAATAAAATAAAAAATTCTAATTTTACAACGTACAATTAAACGAGGAAGACAATGATGTGATTGGATTTTTATATGCCTCTTAGTTCCTCAGTAAAGAACCTTCAAACTCGGGTTCACATAGTTTCTGCGCCGAACAGATGTAGTCTTCATGCTTCCTAGTAATTTTGAAGTTTTGATGGTTCTCAAGTTCTGATGAACTCAGTTAAATTTTGTCCTACATAAGATTAGAAGGTTTTTCAATAGTTAAGACCAATAGTTTTTTATTGATCATTGTTATGTAGGCCTATGACTTTGTTAGTTTGTTATATTCTCTTAATAAAGGTTGTTTTTAATCGAAAATTGATTTTTATCTTCAAATTTAATTTTCTGAAACCATCAAGCTCCCATAATCAATTTTCGCTACATAGATGAATTTAAATGCCGAAGTTTTACTCTTAAATTTCCATTTATGCCACCGACGTGAATTTTAATACGGAGTTATAATTTAGGTTTTGTAACATTACGGAAAGTAAACAAAGCAATTTTGTTTGATATTTAATTACATTCCTTGTTGTAAATGACTACAATTTTTATAAAATATGTATGTATACTTTTAGAATTTAGGTAAAAAATGTTTTAGTTGCAAAGAATCGCTAAAAACGTGCGAAATTTGAACTAAAACAAACATGTCTAGGTGCCAATATCGTAAAAAGTATTGACTGTACAACAAAATCGAATTGTGAGGTTGTATTTTTATAAATGAAGTCCCACCCTCCAGAAGTAAAAGCATTCCCGTCTACCCCTAGAGTGAAAGCACACATTGGCACTGTATAATTTTGTTTCTTGAGATTTTCCTAGACCCTAGACAGTTCAAATTTTACGTCGATCCAATAAATCTGAAAAACAATTATTATTTCCAAAATACTTTAGTGAATGGTGTGTTAAAAAAAGAACTTGGAACATGACTCTCAAAGTTAGACCGCTGGAGAAATATAATCAGGAGTTAATTAGGTCCACCCTATTTACACCTTTGTAGGCCTATTCTTTTAAATGTCTGATTTAAAAACAGAATTAATGTTTTAAATTTCATTTAATCAGATTTAAAAATTGAAACTTGAAATCAGATCAATATAATACCAACCTGTGCCTTCCTGACTAAAAACATGTCGATAAGTGATAATGGAACCTATGGTTTTAGCAATAAAACTCTGAAAGTTAAATAAAATAATACAAGCTGAAAATAAAAAAAACTATTTTACTAAAACCCAAAGAATATTAAGCATGTCAATAATATAAATATAACTAGTAACAGTTATAAATACGCAATATGGAGATAAGAACTTCATGTTTGCTATTTATTTATTAACATTATGGAAATATGCAAGTAATTTACCTGGCAGAGTTATTATCAGAAGTAAATAAATACACAAGTAAATTTCTCATCTAAAGTTAAATATTGAGTCTCAAAATATCAGCTGTTTTTGTGGTCCATTATGGAGCGCTAGTGTAGTCCCATGTAAATAAATGTGATGCAGTTTAAACCAGCTGTAGTGGCAGACCTCACCAACTAACCAAATTACTGGCACAAATTTCTTCATAGTTGCATTATCTATCTATTGTAGGTGAGTCAGCTATGTTAATTTGTGCGTAACAGTGCATTCTAATATTTTTCCTGAATAATTTTGTTATTTTAATTATATTTTCTCGTTTATTTTGTAATAAGTGTTCAAAATGTAGTTTAATTAGGCGTTTCTTTGTTCCTTTGTTATTATTTATTTGATTTAAAAGTATTCTAGTAATTAAATAGTTGTTTTCAGCGTTTGTTTACATTTAGCCTAGGTTAGGCTATTTTTCGTACAATGAACGAACTTCCACGTACGTCTAATTCATTTTGTCCGAAAACTGTGACCACTCATTCTTATAATGAACACAATTACTCACTCAATCAACATAAAACCAATTCAACTCCTACTTCATCTGACTTCCGTACTTCTCCACAAGCATCTGACTAAAGTGATGACGTCCCTTGGCAAGTAGTGTCCCAAAACAATAAGAGAATGTACTCTAATCCTAATACTGGCAGCGACCAGAGAAAGTGTCGACCTAACTCTTCTGACAATTCAGGTAACAAGAGTATAGATTTACCAATATCAAATAACTTTACCATTCTGGCTGAGGAAGACCCTAACACCATGGAAGAACCTAACATCGTCTTCTAACGAGGCCAAAAAGGAGCCTAAACCACCCCCAATTTTTATTCCATATGTTCAAAATGTTCAACTAAAATGGTACAAGTTATTGAGTCAGTTCTAACCAGAGATGAATACTTTTACAAATGTTTACCCAACAATAAGATAAGGATTACTCCTCTTACACCTGATGTCTACCGTAAATTAGTCAGAAAACTTTCAGAGCTGAATGTTGGTTTCCACAAATTTCAACTAAAACAAGAAAGAGCTCTTCGTATAGTTTTAAAAAATATGCACTATTCAACGGATCCTGCTGACATTATCACTGCCATTAATGCTTACGGACACAACGTAAGGAACGTTTCAAATGCTCGTAGTGCCAAAACAAAAACTCCCTTAGGTATGTTTTTCGTAGATTTAGAGCCAACTAAAAATAACAAAGATATTTACGATATCGAATTTTTGTTAAATGCTAAAGTCAAGTTTGAGCCTCCCAATAAAAAGAATGATATTGTTCAGTGGAAGAAATGCCAAAGATATGGCCATTCTAAGTCATATTGTTGGTATCCCTTCCTATGTGTTAAATGAGGTTCAAACCATGATACTACTGCTTGTACTAAGTCTAAAGATGTCTCACCTAAGTGTGTGCTGTGTAACGGAGACCATCCCGCAAAATACAAAGGTGGTAATATCTACAAAAATTTGAAAAATAAAACTTCTCCACCTTTGAGACGAAAATCTCTTACCTCGCATACAACATATTATGGTATAATCAGTAGATCTGAGACATCATTACACATAAAAATAATCACGTGAATGAGTCAGTATCTTATGCTCAAGAAAAAAGAAATGGGCCAAATTCCTCCACAAGTAATGAATTACCAACCCTTATCCAGGTTATAAATTCTGTTTTTGAAAAATTTGAAACCCTCCTAACACAGCAAACCCAACAGGCTGGAACCCTCATTACCCTGTTAACAACAGTTATTTCTAAATTAAAATTAATAATTTTCTCAAAATATCAGAATGCAATGCCAACGGCTTGATTAAACATAATCAAGAAATACAATTATTCATATCAACTTAAAAGCTAGATATACTATTAATATCTAAACCCCACTTCGCTGATTTAACTTTCTTTAATATTCCTAATTTTTCAATTTATAGTTCAAATGAGGGAGACAAAGGTAGTTGGACATTTGCCATCATTGTTATTATAGTTCAAATCACCCTGATAACACTGCTCATGGTGGTTCTGATATTTTGATACGAAACACTATTAAGCATTATGAACTTCCAAGTTACCAGTTTGACCACATTCAAGCTTCAAATATTGTAGAAGATTGAACTGGTCCTCGGACAATATCTTCAGTATACTGCCCACCAAGACATAACATCACTAATGTACAATTTAACGATTTCTTTAACTCCTTGGGCCCTCGGTTCATTTCTGGCGGAGACTACAACGCTAAGCATCAAATGTGGGGATCACGGCTTAACAATCCTAGAGGTCGACAATTACTACAAACAATTAATAATTTTAATATGGATGCTATTTCGACAGGGGAACCTACATACTGGCCTAGTGAACCACACAAAATTCCAGATATCTTAGATTTTTTATTACGAAAGGTATTTGTAACAATTATTTAAAAATAGAGTCTTCCCTTGATCTACACTAAGACCATTCCCCTATTATTTTAACAATCAGTTCATCCGTAATCAACAAAAAAACTCCTCCAACTCTTTGTAACAAATTCACCAATTGGAAAATGTTTCGAAACAGTTTTGATGAAATATCTAAGCTTAATATTCCACTGAAAACCTATGAAAGTATTGATGACGCAATTGAATCATTTAACGTATCCCTACAGGAAGCGGCTTGGAAAGCATCGCCCAGTCTTCCACAAAAGCCTACAGTGTCAATTATCAAGTAATTGTACGGGAGAAATTGGCAGAAAAACGCTGTTTGCGAAGAATTTGGCAAAACTCAAGAAATAAATTCAATAAAAAAAATCTAAACAGGGCCTCTCAACAACTAAAAATATTGATAAAATCTATAAAAGACGAATGGTTTAACGATTTTTGTTCATCATTTTCTTCTTTTGAAGACAGTGACTATTCGTTATGGAAAGGCATGAAACTACCAAATACCTCCAATTCTGAAACTGGATGGCACCTGGGCCAAAACTAATAAAGAAAAGGCTGAGGTATTTGCTGAACATTTTTGGAATGTTTTCAAATTGCAGCAAAATCCTCTTATCGGAAATGACGACATTTTGGAATTCCTGAACTCTCCGACTCAATTGAACTTTCCAATAGATAGTTTTAAGCCATCTGAAGTCAAAAACGTTATAATTAATGAAATTAGTCCAAATAAAGCACCAAGATATGACTTAATAACAGGCAGAATTCTAAAAGAACTATCTAGAAAGGGTTTCATTTTGCTAACCATGATCTTTAACGCAGTTTTAAGATTGGAGTATTATCCCTCTCAATGGAAAGTGGTGAACATAGTATTAATACAAAAACTTGGCAAGCCTGCTCATGAAATTACATTATATCGGCCAATCAGCCTTCTTCCATTGATGTCTAATGTCTTTGAGAAGCTTTTGCTTAAAAGAATGAAGCCTGTGATTGATGACATTGACGTTATCCCACACCAGCAGTTTGGTTTCCGTAAATATCATTCAACCTTAGAACAGGTACATAAGATTGCAAATGTTATAAGCCAGGGTTTAGAGACTGGAAAGTACTGTTCGGCAGCTTTTCTTGACATAAGTCATGCTTTTGACAAAGTGTGGCATCAGGGCCTTCTTTTTAAGATACAATCTTCATTGCACATTCGTAATACAACTTACTCAAGTCTTATCTGGAAAATAGGTTCTTCCAAATTAAATATCAGGATGAATATTCTCCCTTGGTAAGAATTTAACCAGGAGTGCCTCAAGGAAGTGTGCTTGGGCCCGTATTATATACGTTATTCACAGCCGATTTTCCAGCAAGTCCAGGAGTAACGGTTGTAACATTCGCTGACAACACAGCTTTCCTCGTTTCCCATGAAGATCCAGTTGATGCATCTCAAATATTGCAGTTAAGTCTACACGAACTGTCTAATTGGTACAATAAATGGAACATAAAAGTTAATCAAACCAAGTCATCACACCTCACTTGCACACTAAAACCTCATACATGCCCCCCAGTCTCATTGGACAATGTTCCGTTGCCTCAAATTACAGAAGTCAAATATCTGGGAATGCACATAGATAGGAGATTGACATGGCGCTCGCACATATGGCAAAAAAGGCTTCAGTTGAACACCAAATATAGAAAAATGGCATGGTTACTACACAGCAAATCAAAACTATCATTAGAAAATAAGCTTCTTCTCTATAAAACAGTTTTAAAACCCATATGGACTTATGGAATTTTACTGTGGGGATGTTCATCGAACAGCAACATAGATATCATCCAAAGATTTCAGTCAAAAACACTACGAAACATACTTCAAGCACCCTGGTACATTAATAACACCATCATCCCTCAAGACTCAAACATTCCTTTTGTCAAGACAGAAATCACTAAATTTAGCAGTCGATATTTAGAAAAATTGAACAATCATCCAAATCACCTGGCCCTGAATCTTTTAGACAATAGTAACGCTGTGTACAGACTGAAAAGACAAAACGTATTAAATCTTCCAGTAAGATTTTTCTAATGTATTATATAATTTTGTGTTACTATTTGTAATGTAAAACAATGTTTATGTTATCCACGTCATTGGACGTCGGTTAACCCATGTTATATTATTTAACCTCACATTTACTTATTGTTCAACTATGAATAGATTGTAAATACAAATAAATGATATGAAAAAATCTATTGTAGGTGTATATAATCAATTGTTGTACATTGTGCTTATAAACAAACAGACCATTACATTAATATACACAAAAGCACATCTGTCCTTGTTGTGTATACAGGATAGCCAATCTTAGCACATAAAATCAGCATCATAAATAAAAGTAATGAGCACTATAACAAATAATACAAGCTGCTTTGCTCAGCTACTAATAATTTTAGTTATTTCACCATAGTTACCTTAGCATAATTTAGAATTTTGTTTGTGAAAATCCAATTTAAAATATAAAGTGTAATGTATCTAAATGTTCACAAGAAAATTGTCTACAAAAATAGTAAAAAGTAACAGTAATTATTTTCCATTTTTAACCGTCTGGGTCTCCTTAAACTACCACACTAAGAATGTTACCAGGACCAAGGGACCATCCACTATGGACGACTTTGAATTCACATCACCAATCCCCGAGCAGCGGTACGACGAGGTCATACTGCACTTGAGGAACAACTTCTTCGCTGACGAGCCGCTTAACAACTCCGTGGGACTCTGCAAACCGGGAGAGTCTCATGCGGAGCTGGAGGCTCACAGCTTGAACACCCTCCGTGACCAGTTGTCAGTGATGGCTTTGGACAAGAAATCTGATAAGGTGACGAATAAATTGCTTTGTATAAATTGCCTTTTTTTGTTCTTAGACATGTATTTATTTACATCCAAATCAATTAATCTGGAACCCAATTTCAGTTACATTTTATCATTATAACATATGATTAAGAACATATTTTTATGTCCTCAAAAAAGTAATAAATTTAAAAACTGCCTCTTTGTTGCTGTAAGCCTATCTACACGGTTGAACGTTTGAAGCTTAGAGGAGAATGAAACAAAGGTCACACTCTACAATGTGCTGAGTGGGTGTCTAGTTACAGACATTTGGGGTGTTAAGTTGGTACAGTTCTTTTATGGAATCTCCCACCTTGACTACAGAGGATGGATACAACTCACAGACGCTACCTATGAAGGAAGATAGAACGAGAAATAATTTCATAGAATAGGAAAGCCAGACACTCAAATTCACAATATCAAATAGCAGGTTATAAAACAGGTGTATTTTCATAACTGAAAAGTGTCAACAAGATACATTTTAAATTATTTAAAATGTAAAGGCGAGGCTGTGGCTGCGACTGGCTCACATCGTCACGCCATTGGTTGAAGCGTTCTCAAACTCCTCGTAGTCCCAGCATTTGCTGTAAGAGCGCTCTGAAGTTAAGTCGGGTCATTTAATAATTAAACAATAGTTACTTCAACGTATTCTGCAGAGACAGAGATGGGGATGAAGAGAGATAGAAAGGAAGAGACCACAGCGTTGCCTGTGAAAACAGAACAAGTGTTGGTAATACGAGGAGGTTCAAAATGCTATGACCATTGAAGTGATGATATTAGCCAGCTATAACCGTCTCATCGCCTTGTATGGCTGTCACATTTTAGTTCTTTTTCTGCACATTTGTGATGACCTAGTTGTGAATTTGTGTGCAAGTAAACATTTTATGATCTCAGATTTTCATATTGTTTATACTGTTCAACAATACATTTTTGTTTGTTATTGTTCACATATTGTTATAGATTACCAGACGCAATGTACTCTTGGCATCATCGGCAGTCGGTAGATTCGTTATATCGAGTATCTAGCAGGGGCGGATTCATGATTCTGCTTCGGAGGAGGGGGGATTTTCAAAATTATGAAGCTGTTTCTCTGTAAAAAAGAGCGTTAATGTAAATGCATTTAAGTTGTACTATGATCGTTATCTATATTTATGTTTTGATTGATTGGATTCTATTCTTAGTTTGAAATATACTATTTTGTAAAGCATCTAGTTTAAAAAGATAATGTCTTGCTCTTATGTAATAACAAGAAATTTATTGGCCAATAACTACTAAACTACGCGTTAGGGGTAAATGACTAATTGACAACACTTCTGTTTTTTTAATTTTCGAATATTTATTTACAATATTACCGAAACGTAATTAAATTTAACCAATGATATTATTACGTCGTTATCATTACCAATGTAACTTACAAACTACATTATTCACGAAAGTTAAATTAATAGGTTACCAACAGCATTAAATATTTTCTTCGGCGTTCAATCGACAATTTACTGAACATCAGTGGTCTACTACGAGCGGTAGAAACCTACCCGCTTGCATTGTCCGTACTGGACAGTGGAAGGGGAAGTGTTGCAAACATTGTTGCGGGTCGCTTAAGCCCCATTAACTTTTGTTCTATCAACATTGTTGTCAACAAATGTTGACAACACTCTTCGATCTTTACCGACTACTATAATGACAATGTTGAAGACAATTTTAGTACGATCTTTGTAAATGTTGACAACATTTTGTTGGTAACAATGTTGTCAACTCCGTTGTAAAAGCGGCTTTAGAGGACGATTTTTTTAGAACAGTTCATACATCTATATCAATGAATGTGGAAACACGTTTGTGGAACATTAAAAGCAAGGAATATTTAAGGAATAATGCGTACGCAGAGTAGTTAGATTGTTTTAAAGAGAACAATCCTATGGCTACAAAGGATTTTGTATTTAAAAAAATCAATCATTACGAGGTAGTTTCAGACGTGAGCTAAATTATTTTAATTCAATTTTATGTAAATAAGTATTTCAAATGTCATTGTTAGAACTAACATTTACAAACTCTGCAACTCCAATCTTGACCCCTATATTCCTGACGTTACCTTGTACTTTTATATATGCTCCTTTCAGTGGCTAGAAAATAGCGTCACATGTCTCTGGTACTAGATCTTAGGGTGTAGCTCTATAGCTGTAGAGAATGTTAAAACTTCACAAGTTACGTGTTACCAGTGGAGTATCTCAGCGGAGCAATGAGGCCTTGTTCCGCAAGCACCTCTCATTTCAATATTGGTCCTCTCAATACGGTTCCGCACTAACCTTAATAAATTTACGAAAGTTGTTTAATCCATTTGTTGGATGTTCAGTCCAGTTGTTCGATGTTTCGTTCAGTTATTCATTTAAAGTAAGTTCACGAATTAACGTGGCCATTTCCCTCCACGAAAAACGCCCCAAAACACGGGTTTCTAGTTCAATGATTCGGTCCTTATTATTGATCGTATCGCTACACTTGAAGTGTCATTGGATAAGGGTAAGAACTGTTCTAGTGGACCATAACCTGATTTTGATCAATAATTACTGTATATTAATTCTTCGCAATCCATATTTTTTTTGTATAATAAGTACCAAATAGATATCCAGTACTGGGTCATTATAATAGTTAATTTTTTATCACTATACTTCTGCAATATTGTTGCTTCAAGTTTTACTAAAGCCTTTTCTGATACAATCGTTTTCGTGACCGGCGTAAGTACAAAGGCAAGAACGGTCCGGATAATTTCTCTGTAAAACTAGCATTGATAACGACAAGAGAACGGCTTTCTGATTCGCCTGGGCGTGGCCTGGGCCTACTCGTTTCTCCTCACTATCCCGGAAACAGACTTACGGCCTGCGTCGGTAAGAAGGTATCTCTTCTAAATGCATTATCGACTTTTCAGCGGTGACTTGGCGGTTTGGGAAACGGCCATCCCAAACCGTTAAGGTTTTATAGGAAAACCGTTCCTTATCAAATAGCCACTTTTTACACCAATTACGTTTGGAACGTTTATTTTTTTCAGTAGCTAAGCCCACAGTAACACTACTCGCAGTTAACACTTCATTAAGAATTTCAATAGCTGTCCAATACTGGGCGGTAGTTACTCTCTCGACCAGAGTTTCACTGACACTGTGTCTGCGTAAGTGGTCTACCCTTGCTGCGAAACATGCTGCAAGACACCTTCATCGACGCAAGTGTCGCAACAGGTGTTTGCTTATGTGGACCACTTAACTCATTGTGCCACTACCGGAACGGTGAAAAACGGATCAATCTTTTGACCCGACGGCGAAAACCGCCCTGTCTGTAACCAGCCTTATACTGACCGTCGCAGTCTGTTTTGTACGCGTTACTTCAATCGTGCTTAGCTGCTACTTTTTTCTTATCTCCATCCACACATATGTCGGCCTAATCGGTTGAGGTTCCGTTAATGAATTATAAGTTGTAATGTGCTGTATGTAAAAAGAAGTAAAACATAAATTTGAAACTTGATAGTTTTAACACTAAAAAACTAGCCCACCTGCTCACCGATACATGTACGGCAATAATGACCCATTTACCTATCCATACACTACTATAATACTGACCCACCCACCCACTTATATATGGACAATATCCCACACACACACACGTACACGTACAGTGTACACTGATACTAATCCACCTACCCATACATGTACTGTAGTAATTACCCACCCATACATGAAGCCTACAATGTTTTTGACCCACCCAACCACTCACATAGTTGGTAATCACTATCCCTCCTTTCACTATTTAGTGGGGTATTTTCCATCCATTTTATTATAATTTGTTTCTATCATTGAAGTTTTTCTTACTGTCCACTTATCATTACCTCTGGACAATCCTTCACTACAGAATTCCCCCTTAAATAATGTCCAATCAATTCTCCTTCTTTTCTTAACTCTAGTTTCTCTTTCTTATATTATTGTTTGAATCAACCCTCAATTCTTCTTCACACATCTCCGATTTTCTTTCATATTAATCTATACTCTTTATTGAATATACTCACAAATCTGGTGTTTCTATCCTATTTCTACCTCCTATAAAGTCAGAGGCAGAAAATTTTGCATTTCCCATATAATTTTTATCAAAGTTCTAGCAAGTTGATAGTTCTCCCTACCTTTCAAATTAACTGTCAATAATTTAATACTGAATTGTCATGTAAAATCCTGTTTTGCAGGTAGTGGCTGTTTCTTTGAATGGAGTACAGTATCCTGGAGATATTCAACGTGATAAAGAGAAGCTGAAAACGGTGAAAGATCAAAAGTTTAAACAGATATTTACTCTGATTGATGATCTCAATGAATCGATAGACTTGTTCTCAAAGTATCATGTGAATAAGATCTTTGACTCTCGTATTTTATCAGTGGACTCAAACTACAGAGGAAGAGGTTTGGGCAAAGAAATTATGAAAAGAGCAGAGATAGTAGCAGAAGAAAATTGTTTTAATGTGAGTAAACTGAATGTTCGCATGTTATTGCATGTTAGGTATTGGAATTTTCTTCAAACTGTATTAAAATACAAAATTTCAAACAAATTCAAATCTCATTGAAAATCAACTTTGCAAATCTCCCCTGTTATTTAATGGGTGAATTTTCTGTAGGCCACTAATTTTGCTGGCAACTCCAAAGAGACCATGTATGTCATGTTATTGTTTTTGTTAATTTTTGTAAACAATTTACTATTAATCTTGTTAGCTTTCAAACTTTAGCCATTGATATCAACTTTTGAGGAAATGGAATTTATGAAGTATACACTAAACTAAAGGATATCCCTGCATGCTTTGTATACCGTCCCCGACAGTTGCTACGCTCGTGTCATCATCAATACGTAATGGCGTTTGCTGAAGAACATTTAACTGCTACCAACAGCAGTAAAGTTTATCTATTTATCAACATGATACGATGATTCCTTCTTGGTCACTGGTTGAAGAATATGACTAACTAGTGACAGTTCTATTTATTAATACAGTTATAATTTAACACTCCTATTGAATCTATAATACTTATTCTATTTTGCTTGCCATGTACAGAACAGGAGGTGAAGAAAGAGATGTAACGTGTACGAACAAATGTATTCAACAAACAACAGAATTAAACAATCAAATGTTAAGGTTGTTTCCAATCGATTTCAATTTTCAATTAAGTCTCCACTTAATTAAAAAAAAAAAAAAAAAAAACTTTTATCTGACTGTGCAGAACATTTTGACTACCAATTAAATAATGAGCTTCAGTTTTTATAGAAAAAAAACTATGTTCTCACCTATCCACTGAACACATTTTAATAAACGTTGCCAAAGTTAGCCTTGTATAACTAAGATAGGACTTCTCGAAATTCCATTCCTAAGGCATAGAAACAGCCCTTCAACATTTCCTTTTTTCAATAATATTAACTTTGGCACTAATTTAACTTAATACCGGTAATTTATTTTAAACTGCTGACACTAAAAAAAATTAACGTGACACAAAGGCTTGGCTAATTTGGTTTTCATTGTGAAATGTTTTAGATCGTTTCTACTAACTCTGGTGTAATTGCACTATTCTATACGCATCTAAAGTAGAATGATATGGTTTTCTAGACCATAAAAATTTGTTGTGTAGGAGAACGGCAACAGGCTGAGCTTTTATATTGATGAGATGGTTTAGAGAAAACCACAGAGGAAGGGGTAAGCAAGTGTAGAGAATCACCCCGTAGAGAAGTAAGGACCGTCGGCTAGAACTTATACAGTCCATAACGACCATTTATTGAGATGCAAAACTTGTAAGCTCTACTGAACTGTCAGCTTTTTTTTCATTTCTGAGTTAAAAATCTAGTTGCTTTCAAAAATTACTATGTATATTACATTTCACTAATTATTAGCACAAAACAGATTTTTTTAGTACAAATTATGATTGTAAATTAGTTTTTATTTAGTTTATTTTATAATTAAATTAGTTTACTTTGTTTTAGTTATGGTAATGAATGAACTAATATTAGTTTTATTTGTGGATAGAATTGACTAATATTAGTCAAGTAACAGAACATTTAATATTAGTAGGAAATTATTCAGTTATCGTATTTAGTTGAACAAAATAACCGAACAAGCGGAAAATAACTTAACTGGTTAATTGGTTACTAAAACTTATCGGTAACTAATCAGTTGATACCCCACACATTAATTCACTGCTGGGTTTGGCATGTTTAGCATGTAGGGGTGTCCCTTAGTTTTCTGTAAACTTCAAACAATTCTATTGCCTCAAAAGTGTTTTAGGCATCTTATCTTACCATCTGTTATTTATTTATGTATTAAATACTAACCTCTGGGTTGTTTATTTGTAGCTAATGAAAGGTGATGCTACAGGAGCTTTTTCACAGAAGATTCTAATTTCACTGGGCTGGGAACTAGTCCATGAACTGAAGTACAAGGATCACGTAGATGAAGATGGTTGTCAAATATTTGCGCCTTCACCACCACATGATTCAATCAAGATATTGGTCAAAGTTTTTCAGTAATTAAATAAAAGTCTTGAACTTGATCATTCTTTTTTGTGATAAAGAGTTCTATTGTATTTTTTTGACCAAATATATAGATTTACCATTTAATGTTTAAGACAGACTCAATCAATAGAATTTAGTGATAATATGTTGAAATACATATAGAATTTTTACTGTAGATTATTTGGTGGTAAATGTTACCCTATACAAATTAATAATTTGACAATAACCTCAATAGTGATAATTTTGTAAATTAACATTGGGAATAAAATATGACCAGCCACAATGTTAGATCTAGTTAGTGTCAAATCAACGATGCATACGCAGTTGTAAAACAATTGGCCAACTTATTGATGTTTAGGACTTAAACTAGGTGTGTTACTTGATGTATATAAGAGTATATGTGTTATGTGTTCATTTCATAAATAATAATAATTTTTTCCCCAATTTCTGATAGATGCTCTATGTTGTGCCTCTCTCCTAACAAGCATCTAACAAATTACTCGACTCCCTCCTAAACTGTCACTCCTAATTAAATAAATAGATAAAAATTTTAATAGAAACGATCAATTTTAAAGTAATTAATATTTCTGCATCATTAAGTTTTTCTGATATCAAAAACTGTATGAATAAAATTATCTAATTAGTTGGATCAAAAAATAATACTGGCTGTAAGATACCTTTAGTAAAATGTTGTTATTTAGCGTAGTTGTAATATACAGGTAAACAGTTTTTAGAGTTTCAACTTAATATCTGTTGGGACATAGAATCCTAAAATAGCAGAAATGATCATAATACAAATAAGAACAAAGTAGTAAGCCAATTAATGCATAAAATTTTAACTGTAATATCAACTCCCCCCTTAACAACTAAAATTACAAATGACAATCTACACTCACCCACCCTATGATCATTTATAACTGATTATACAGTTCTCCCACATGGAAATAGAGACAGAGTCCATGTAGATTGACTGAATTGTAATCTATGGTACAAAAATTGCTATTCTTTTTTAGGCAGAGTCTTGCTCCCATGCCTGAGGTTATTGCAACTGACTCCGTCAAATTCTTAAGAATGACAAATGCTATAATCTTAGAAGAAATTTTGAAAAAAGGAGTTCATACATTTTTGTCTCAATGAAGACCAGTATGACATCTTCATTAAGTAATCTAGTGTTGAGTGAAAAATTTGATCTAATCAACTGGAAAGCAGTATGTAGAGGTGGATTTCGAGATTTTAAGCGACCGTTTTGACGTGGGAGATTCTGTGTAATGGAGAGGTGTGGGACATTTAAGATCTTATTGAATTTTTTAAGTAGTGCCTCCTGATTTCTTATCTCTGGAGGAGCTATATTGCACAGCACCGGTAGCCATAGCATGGAACAGATTTGATGGATAGAATAAGTTACTTATTAACAATCCATCAACACCTGTAAGTGGGATGAACCTCCCTTAAAGGCCTTATATATATAATGCAGATAATCTTTTGACGTGGTCAGATCCAGAAGATCATGATTATAGATATAGTAAAGGTTGATAAGGTAGTGAAACTTAGAATTGTTCAGACATTACAAAATACACACAGTATGTTTCGGACAAGTATTTTATTCGCGTAGTTTGCATGAACAAACAATGACTAATACTAACTAAACAAAAGAACACATTCAACTTAATACTGACACCAAAGTAATGTTTGTCATTTTCCACATTAGTTTACCAGGAGTGACAAAAAACAGCAAACAACTAAAATAAAGAGATAAGTTCATTTAAGAATAAGAATGTTAATTAACCATTAAATACATCTTTGTACAATAGATCTTGTCATAATACATTCTAAATTGAACACTAAATAAAAGCAGGTAAATATTGCAACAGTTCGAGGTCCTCCAGTAATGGTTTTACGTTACATATTTATCAAACATAAAGTATGAGAAAGTAAGGGACCCATGTTTAATATAACTCATTTATGTCCCCAAATACTATTGTCTACCTGAGGAATTTATGAGTAAAAATGATATTGTACATTTCAGTGATATCTAAAATATTTTCAATTTTACAAGATTAAACACTCGGTTTCTTTTTTATATTTTCTGTTTATTTCTTAAGGGGGCCATTTCCCAAACTGCCAAGTTACCGTTGGGAAGTCGACAGCCCTATTTTAACTGCTGTTCTATTTCAACAGTATGGTTCATGTTCTGTATTATAATAAACACTGTATGACTATTAAAGATCTAATCAAGTGGATCATAAGTTGATATTATGAGTTTTTTTTACTTTTAAATTGTTAAGAATTACAATGAAGTTTTGCATATTTACAAAATATAATACTCTGTATGAAAAACCAACTTATGGTCCACTCGAACAATTCTTCACCTATCGATCAAATGACACTTCAAGTGTTACGATAGGATCTTTATCACAGATCGAATTAATTGTTGAAACATAAAAGAAACCAATGGTTTTAGCGTTTTTCATGGAGCGAAACGGCCCCCTTAAAATGAAAAATAAAATGTAACTACAATAACAAAAAAGTTAATGTAATCACTGTCAGAATTTATTTTACTATATTTTTAATTCATGCTTGTAATTTGTATTTTAATTATTCTTTGTAAGGTATTCTTATAATGCACAAGTTTCTTAAAATCTACATTCTTCAAATTATATTTTATATACCCAACATTTTGTGGTATTTAATTAATATTAACAGTTTTAAACTTGTGTGTAAATTTTTAATCCTGTACTTTTAAGTTATATGTATGTATTTATTTACCAACTGCACCAAGTATTTAAAATTTTATTTCAGCTAAAATATAATATACTGTATATTATATTATTAGGTTAAGATTTTAATTATATTATAAATCCTATGATTTTTATTGGATAAATAAACAGACTTTCTTTTAATTTTGCTGATGATCAGTGTGTGTATTTTAAAAAGAATTGTTATGGTTAATACAATGTAAAACAATACATGTACTATGGTGAACAATTTTGCTGCACCAGTTAAAAAAAATTTGTTTATTTTAACTATATTAAAATTTGAGTAGGGTTAAATTTCTCTTGCTAATTTCTACTAACACATTAGTAATTATTTATTTCATTATTAGCCAAGAAAATTTTTATTTTATACTATAGGTTGATTTATCATAGAGCATTATTGCCAACTGTAATCTTTATGAGACAAAATCTCAATTTTTCCCATTGATTCTTGTTAATTTGATCCGTAATATATTTTATAAGTATTAAACAATGCCTACTATCAGTTAAAATGTAGTATATCATTTAAAATTCAACAGTTATATGAATTTTTCTCTGACCAATAACTACCAAAATGCCTAGTTTTTGATACTTAATTATATAGTGACAATACCATATTCTGTGATTGTTTATTTTATTAATAACTAGTGAAGTAATATCTATAAATATAAAGTATTATATTATTGGAGTATTTGTTGTGCAGATTGTGTGTATTGTGTTGTAGAAGTGTATTTCAAATAGATAATAAGTAATTTGGTAAGTGTGTGTATTGTAATTTAACATTTTTGTTGGATATTTTATTTCATAAAAATAAAGCAAACATTTTTGTTTCATAACATCATTATTTTAAAGTAATTGTATATTGTAATATACAATATTGTAATATCAAAATGCAAAAGTTTTATGTTTAAATACAACTATGTTATGAATGTTATTTATAAGTGAATTAAACATTTAAATTATATTCTTGCTTTATGTAATTTTATATTTACATATATTTAAACATTGTAATTGCCTCTTATTAATGTGCACAAGTTACACAAATAACGGATTTGTCCGAGATCCATGTTGCCAAGTTACAACCTTTAAAATCTACATCAAGAGAGGCTTCTCAGATCATTTTTAACAGATAATTTACTGTTACAAAACTATTGGACCATGTTGATATTATAAGTTTTTAGTTTCAAATTGTCAAGAATTACATTTAAACATTTATTCGATTACCTTAACAATATTTTAAATAAACTAACAATTTTAACTAATAATGTATGTTCAACGATAATTAATATATCATTTTTTTCCCATTTCTTGTTGCATATAAGTGTCACCGGAAATCTGAAAGCAATGTTTCTTGTTGACATTTGGTTACTGTGTGTAGTTTAATATAGCTTTACTCATTGTTAAAAATGTTTATCTGTTAATAAGTTTAACGTTTGTTAGCATTAATAATACCTCAAACAGCACTAACTTAGTTGTATTGTTGTTATTGTATAAGTAAACCTGCCAACATTGAAATAACAATGAGTTATTTTAAGTTAAATAAAAACAATAACTATGGTACTTTGTGTTATTATTACCTGAGTTTTATGAAGAGAAGTAGTAATGTAGAAAATAATACAAATAAGGAGTAAGATTATTACTGATTTATATTAGGTCTTTGGGCTAATATTTCAAGCAATTTTTTATTTTTTTTATTTTAAAACTAAAACTTGAACAGTAATTAACACTTTTGCTGCAGCCGTGCCCGATCGGGAATGGCGCTCGGCGGACTTCAGATGCTTTTATGTCCTTTGTTTGCTTATTCATTCAATATTGAGGTAGGATCTGCGAAGGAAAGTTGTTTTTGTGCGTATCATGTCTAGTACGACCTAATAACTTTGTATATGTTTTGGTTTCAGTTTTTGATTTTCTTTATTTTGTAAGTGTAAATACAAGGCAACAAGGAGGTTTTACCTTCTTGCTTCCGTCATTCCTTTCCGGCAGAGTGGGGGTAGTTTGGAGAGAAACTACCCTTTATTATCGTCCTAATGTCCCGGCCGTGTGATCCTCACTTCAAGCCACACAGGCTGCCATTCATTCATGTATTAAGTATGAATACTTCCATCATGTTCATATCCAGCTATTCTTCCATTTTATTTCACTATTTTTCATTCATATTATTCAGTCAGTAATTCAATCATTACAATAAACATACAGTTTCTTACAAGTTTTTAAGTTATTATCATAGGGCTTTGAATTTATTTGTTAGTAATAGTAATAGTGTAAAAATTGTTTAGCACCTGAGTTAAGATTAGCAACTATAGCAGCCGTAGCGGAAGTGTTAATGAATTAATTTCCACCTAGAATGTACAGAATAATAGACACAGTCTGGTCTCGGAAATACCGACCACAATTATTAGTACATTGTGGTCAGGTGAGTTCAGTCCTTATCTTATCTGATAGAAAATAAGTACAAGCACAAGCTGATTATGACTTTGCAGCCGCTGTCATATATCTATAAATGTTTACTTAGATAAAATAAATAAATATCATTTTGACTTCATTATAATAAAATTTAATTTAATTTAAAAATTGAATAGTAACAAATATTAACAGAATTATAACACAAATCAATGGAATATAACATAAAATTTAAGCATTAAAATCGTTTTCAACAAAAAAATTAAATTAACAACGAAAACACCCTAGTACGAGAGTCATTCAATAATTAAAGAAACAAACAGGTCTGGGGAGAAAACTGTTGGTAGAGTAATTTTAGTACTTTTATAGCTTTAAGTCGGCATCACTGGTATAAGCCCTGATCAGCTGATTGATTAAAATTGTTGTTTTTATAACCTAAAAATACATTTAATGATGGCAAGTCCAGTTGAAAATTCCACCTTAGTTGAACAACATTCTGTTATTCGGTTTTTACTTGCTGACGGTGAAAAACCAGTGTATATATATTCTAGAATGACTAAAGTGTACGATGAAAATTGTTTTAATCGTGCAAATTTGTGCAAGTAGGTAGAATAGTTAAAAAATGGCTGAGACTCAGTGACTGACGAACACCGCCCTGGCCGACCTGTTGAAGTTTTAACTCCCTCATTTGAAAGTCGAATTGATGACCGCCGAGTTACTGTGGAAATGATATTTGAAAAAGTTCATGTTAGTATGGGTACAGATCATAGCATTATTAAAAACAAGTTGAAGTACCGCAAAACATGTGCAAGATGGGTCCCAATGGAGTTGACATGGCTGCACAAAGAAACAAGGTTGAGAGTGTGCACAGAGCTACAGGAACGTTATGAAAGAGAAGGTGAGCACTTCCTCAACAAAATTTTAACATGTAATGAAACTTGGGTTCACTATTATGATCCAGAATCAAAAAGGCAAAGCACGGAGTGGAAGCACACCAGCTCACCTGTCAGGGAAAAATTCAAAATTCAAGCATCGGCAGGAAAAGTCATGTTGATGGTGTTTTTGTGATTATCTTGAAGATCAGTGTACAATTAACAGGCAATACTACTTGGATATGCTTTTGAACAAAGTGAAGCCAGCCAGGAGAGAGAAACGTTATGGATCTCAGAGAAGCGGTGTGATTCTCAAATAAGACAATGCACGTCCTCATACTGCTCAACTAACCAGAGAAACGATCAACAAAATGGGCTGGGAAGTACTATCTCATCCCCCTTACAGTCCCGATTAAGCACCAAGTGATTTCCACTTGTTTGGTCCGCTGAAGGAGGCATTGCGTGGAAAGAGGTTCCAGGATAACGAGGATGTCAAGAAGTTTGTGGGAAATTGGCTCAAACACCAAGATAAAGAGTTTTTTGCAGCTGGCATAAAAAAGCTTGTGGTCCCTGGGAACAAGTGCATAAATGTTCAAAAGGATTATGTTGAAAAGTAGTAAATGTGTAGTTTTGTAAAAATAAATTGTTTCTTCTGTAGACCTGCTTGTCTCTTTAATTATTGGATGACCCTCGTAGAGCAATGAAAAACTACTAATACTATTGTACAGGGTGACCACCGGGAACTGGACGTTTTTTAAATAAACATAAACCACTTATTTTTTAACATAAAACTTATTTTATTACATAGAAATGTTTGTACTTACATGCCATTTAAGAACAATGTTACTTATGGAATGTAACGTCAAATAGATGGTGTCCATTTTCTTGAATGCAGGTTTCTAACCTTTCAAGAAAATCCGCATGTACACGTTCGAGAAGCTCTTGATCAATTGCTGCCACTTCGGTCTTGATTGCATCCTTTAGCTCTGCCAAGGTGCGAGGTTTGTTGTTGTAGACTCGTGATTTGAGGTACCCCCACAAAAAAAGTCACAAGTCGTCAAGTCTGGTGACCTTGGGGGCCACTGGATGTCGCCGAAATGGGAAATGAGCCTTCCTGGAAACATCCGACGGACCACAGCCATTGACAAGCGAGCAGTATGCGGTGTGGCACCATCTTGTTGAAAATAAACGTGTTCATTTCTGTCTAGACCTCGTCTTCTCAGTTTGGACGTAAGAAAGTGTTCAGCATGTGAGTGTAACGTTCGGAGTTGACTGTTACTGAGGCTCCATTTTCATCTTCAAAAAAATATGGACCAATAATTCCAAAAGTGGCAACCGCACACCACACAGTTACACGTTCTGAATGGAGAGGTTTTTGGTGAATTATGCGAGGATTCTCGGTTGCCCAGTAACGTAGATTTTGCTTGTTAACTTCTCCGTTTAAATTAAAATGTGCCTCATCACTCATAATGATTATTGTGCTGTCATTATCTTCGAGCAACACTTTCATGTGAACGGCGAAGTCCTCTCGCTGAGCGTAATCTCTTTCCTTTAGCTTCTGAACAACACACATTTTAAAGGGATGAAATTTTAAATCACTATGCAAAATTTTCCCCACTGATTCACGCTTTAACCTTAGTTCACTTGCATGTCTTCTTGCTGAACGACTTGGGCTCCGAATGAGAACTAGTCTCACCCTCTCTACGTTTTCCGGCGTCCTTACGGTCTTCCTTGGGCCAGGAGATTTTTTCTTTAAAATAACTCCTGTCGTTCTCAGATTTTGAACCCACCTGAGAATAGTATTGCGAGTAGGAACCGTACCATGGCGTCCACGGTTGAAATAAGTGCGAAAAAGCCGTTGTACCGTTGTAACAGACTCGCCATTTTGCACATACGCGTCGTATGCAAACATGCGATGCTTCACTGTCCACTGCTCCATGGCTACTGAAATGGCATTGTATAGCGAGGTCATTCACCACACTCTTCCCCCTCTCCCATCTTGGCTGAGCGTGTACTAGCAATTCCAAAAACGTCCGGTTTCCGGTGGTCACCCTGTTCTACTATTCTAACACATTGTTTAGCCAATCTGTATCATGATAAGTGTTTAACGTGTTGGCAAATTATTTTAGGTTTAAAAAAAGGTCATATTTAAAGGTGGTCTATCAAACATTACTTTTATTGCTTGTTAAATATTGTGTATTCTACATTAATGTGGTTTTGTTGATTTTTTCTTCCTATTTTTGTTGTATCATATTATCTAGTTCAGTATTATCTTGAAAAATATTTCTTGATAAACTACAGGGACTAAAGTGAACACAAATAAAAAAAAGGTCATAAAATCCGTAATCATGTACATCAAATTCAACTTATTTTATTTTTCATCAAGTAATTTACAATAAAATAGGCATCATCACATTCATTGCAATAACAAACGAGTAATTAGGGATTTAGGTCATCCATAGAAGAAAGCATATACTCGTCTAACGGATGAAAAGATTTATATTTAAGTAATTTTGATTATTCAGATGCAAAGATATTATATTTACAGGTAAAATAATTTTACCTGTTGGTAAACAAAACTCTTTAATTACTTGCCAAATCTAACAATATGTATAAATAAGTAGTTTTCTCCTGGTATCAAGTACATGAGTGTTCTTATTACATTTACTAACATTCTCTCCAACAGAAATCAGGTAACTAAATATGTAAATACCAGTTAACCCTTTAGTATTCGCATGGCCTCCTGGGACACTAATGTAGCCCACAAGACTTTGGAAGGAAACAGAACAAACAGCCACTCTCAAAAACGTGCCAAAACACACGGACCGATTAAAGCATTTATTAATAAGGAACTTAGGATCTGACTATCCCTTACCCTCAGTTACCAGAGAAAATGGGCAAAATACAATGACTGTGATACACGTGTAATTAGCCTGCGTGAGTACTGCAGGGTTAATTTCATCATATTAAAAATGGAAAACTTTCTCTTCTTAAAAATGGAAAACTGGGGTGATGAAGTTAAATCAGCTGAGTGAGATGCCACTGCCTTTTTTTATCACAAAAAGGTGATCTTAGTGATCAGAGCTGTGCTAGTCAAGAAAATATAAGATCCATCTGAACAAAATAACAACAATCATATTGAAAAGGTAAAGGTACAAATAATGTTGGACCTAGTTGGCAGTTATTTCAAAAGTATAGATCTTTATTTATTGCCAATAGAAAAAAATCGCAAGACCTCTGCTACAGACAACTTATGGCTTACAAAGAATGCTGAAGTTTTGAACAATTTCAGTAGCAAAAATATTATTAGGTGATAAGGGGTGCTATTGAAAGTGAAGATTGATATTTTAAGATCCAAAAGCTGGACAGCAGACAGAGTTACATCTAATATAAGAAAGCTGACCTCTCAGCCACTCATTGCAGAGGACCAAAACTATCGCCAATATTCATACCTAACATTAGTAATGTTTAGGTAAGGATTCAAGTTTTGAATCTGTTGTAACTACAATTACTGCAAATAATGTTCTTTTATGTGTATCAATCAAAATTCTAAAAGTTAAGATCCTTACAAAATCTATATATGTTTATAGGAAACTAGTTTATAAGTTATATGAGAATAATCTAAGTTTACACTCTTACCAACTGCAACAAGGGATAGCATATAGAATGGTCTTTAAAATATGCATTATATCGTTGATAGAAACAGTTTTGTTTATTGGGCCAATCAGAGATGAACATTAAAAATGTATCTTATAAAAAAAAAAAAAAAAAAAAAAACATCATAGTTCACAATATCTATAAATTTAGAACCTGGTATCCAGTATTTGTTACATGCAAAGATTATGTTTCAGCTCTCTTATGAATTAAAAGGATCTCATTCAGTATACAGGATTTCAACGGTATGGACACAAAAAAGTTGTAGTGAATTGGTGAGGCTTTCGAAAACCACGGTATCACCAAATGCACTAAAGATAATTTTTCTCCCTCATGTGTTTATTGTCTGGAGAGATCATCTAATATAAGAGTTGTATATAAAATATCAAGAAAATAACATCTCAAATATGTCAAGAAACAAACAAGCCAAATCAAGTTATGAAAACTAATTCTAATACTCATTATTATTATTCTTTATTAAGATATCGATTGAAGAGATATAGGCAAATATGAGAGGATAACGAGAGTGATGAATGTAAATGAACACTTGAAGTCATTGTTACTTACTACGATGGACTGTTCTTTAGAAAGAGCTTTTATTTACAGCCCAATATCTAGGGATAGTTCTTATTTAACTTGAATGGTTTATAATATATAGAATAGAATAGAATATAGAATAGAATATTTTTATTCAAGAAATGTTACATGCAGTGGCCCTGCTAAGTGAGAACTCACTTATCAGCAGGATCCAGAAATTACATATTTTATACATTACATTTAGAAATAAAAAAAAAACAGTATAATATTAAAGAATATACAGTAATGAAAACAATACATATCAGTGTGTATAGTAGTGGCAGATGGTGGGTATTAAAACTTAACTAGTTAACAATAGAAGTGGCATTAATAAATCTTAAGAACTATTGTACATTTGGATGTGTAAAGAGTATCAAATCTTACTCTATGGCAACGACAGCTGATGCCCCCCCTCCGCAGCGACCACAGCTGTTAAGCAAGCCTTAATAAGCAAGATATAATATCATATTTTAACAGATAATCACTGGGTGACATGGGGGGGGGGGCTAAATACATATGGATATTGAATACCGGAAACCCCCACTTCAATGAATGATCCAAGGTCCTTCTTGGAAAAAATTATATTTTGAATCCTTAAAAAGTGATCTAAGCTTTATTTTGATATTAGTCAGATTTTTACATAGTAACTTCTTAACGTATTCGTCAAAAATTTATTTTGCTGGGAACCAAGCTTTTCCTTTAACATATCTTTAAGAAAAACTAATTAAAATAGTTTAAATTTTATTTTTACTGTGATAGAATAAAATATTTAAAGGAAATAATAAATTGCAGAACAATTTTATCGTAATACATTTTGTTTGCAGGAAAACTCCTTATTGTAAGTTATTTTGCAAGAAGTCTGCAGTTGCAAAAATATACAATCATAATTGACTCATTGCTTCTCACACTAACGAATCCATTGTCTTGTATTTTTTACAAAGCTTAAAAAGTGTAATAATTTACATGCAGCCATATTTTAAGTCTTGGAGAACTTCAATTTGTTTTTGTTTTGTCCCTTAAAAATTTGCCAGCACCAGCGGTAGCCAATCTTGCCAGAGGATAACCCACCAGAGGTATCCAATGGGTAACCAGAGGTATCCATTAGGGTGTGTTCGAGACAATGTCCAAATCAATATCTTTGCTGAAAACATTGTAAGTCTCCAGCGAGCTACTGGAGCTTCCATTAAGATTATATCCTACGATCAGCAGTCAGCAAGAGTTTTGTTCAACGGACTCACCCATGACAAATTTTTAAAAGCCATAGAACATGAAATACACAACCAGCTTGAAAACCGTAACAAACCAGCAGAATCTTCAATTCATCTTAAATCAACTCCAACATCAAAAAGAAATAGTCAAACTGCAACTCCGTTTACAAGCTCTCCTTTCCGAGGATGGTCCACTCCTGAAGCCCAGCCCAAAATCCAAATGGAAGCACTTACAGCACCAAATACTTCCAAAATGACAGAGGAACAGGACACACCACAACTCCTTTCCCAGGATATGAGCTGCTTCCCCCCACTTCCAACGACAAAGTCCTCACCGAACATCTCCTGTGTCAGTGCTAGTGATGGTGAAATAACAAATGGGCAATCGAGTGCTTACTCACTAACATATTCACCTTCACAAACTTCTACTTTAAAGTTAAACTAGATTGTTACGACAAGGAACACGATTCCGCAATTTGTAACGGTAGTAATAATCAAATGCTATATCCACAAAGTACAACTGAGGACCTCTTTTTCGAAAATAAAAAAATAAATTTAAAATCAAGTAAAAATTGCAATTATCAACAACCAATTACTAAATCTTCTAATAAAACATATAGTCTTAACAGTGAGGAAACGCAGACACTTAAAATATTTCATCAAAATGTACAGCACCTATCTTCCCGTTTAAATGTTTTGAAAATTAACTTGGATGAAACTAGACCTCATATAATTGCATTAACCGAACATAAAATGAGTAAAAGCGAAATAGGGTGTTTAAATATTCCAAATTATACAGTATGCTCATTTTATACAAGAGTTGACTCTATAGGGGGTGGAACTCTCATCCTGGTTAAAGGAAACATTAACAGTAAAAATTTAAAAATCCCTACAGTACAACAACTTATTACGGAAAAAGAATTTGAGTGTTGCATTTCCGAAATAAAAGTTGATAGATTTTGTTTTGTATTAGCTTGCCTATACAGATCTCCTCAGCAGTGCTTTGTTGAACCATTTCTAGATAAATTGGATATTTTATGTGAAATATTAAGTAACAAATATAAAAATATAGTAATAGTAGATGACCTTAACATTAATGTTTTAATTCAAGATAAGACATATAACAATTTTGTAAATATTTTGAAATCGTACAATTTAGAATTTAAAGTAGATTTTCCAACTAGAGTCACTTCAGAATCCCAAACGGCCATAGATAATGTTATTTGTAATATAAAGTCTAAAAAACTCAAAATTTCTGGTTTAATTACTCATATATCAGACCATGACGGCCAGTTGTTAGAAATTTTAAATCTGAAAATTGCATCAGAACAAGTTTATAAACAACTTAGCCGAATATTTTCTACCGATAACTATGAATCATTTTATAGGAGATTGGCTCATGAGTGTTGGATGGAAGTGTATTTAGCCAAGATAGAAAATAAGTATGATGAGTTCTTCTCTATATTCTCTTATGCCTTTGAAACTAGCTTCCCAAAACTAATGGTAACAATACAGGAGACAAATTGTAATAAATGGATAACAGATGATATTAGAGATAAAAGAAGGAAATTGATTGAACTTGAAAAATTGAATAGAAAATTAAAAACGGAAAGCTTAAAGCAAGGAATTAAACAACTAAAACAAAATATTAAAATACAAAGTAATAGTGATAAAAAATCATATTTTGATAAACAAATTCTAGAGTCAAAAAATAAATCAAAAACTACATGGAAAATTATAAAATCTGAAATTAATCAGCTACCCAAAAAATCTGACAATATTATTGTTTTGCAAAATAATACCATCATATCTGATCCAATTAATGTTGGTAATATATTTAATGCATTTTTTATTAATATAGTTGACAGTTTAATTACTACAAATATTCCAAATTCCTCAAGTGGTAATTTTCAATTCTAAATGTGTAATTTCAACAACATTTAAATTCAAGACAGTTAGTGAAGATCAACTTTATAAGTTAGTGATGGCTTTTGAAAATAAACTTTCTACTGGGGTGGATGACATACCAATAAGCGTTGTTAAACAATCAATCTCCTTCATTATTAAACCCTTAGCTCATATTGTAAATTCATCGTTAATATCTGGTTATTTTCCGTCTAAACTTAAAATTGCGAAAGTAGTACCCATTTTTAAAAAAGGAAACTTATATGATCCTTCAAGCTACAGGCCAATATCTTTGTTACCAGTTTTTTCAAAAATATTAGAAAAAGTAGTATATTATATTACTACTTTTTAGATTATATTATATTACAACTGTTAGATTATTTAGAAAGTAATAAAATACTTGATGAGGAACAACATGGTTTTAGGACCGGTAAATCTACTATTACTGCAGGCATCCGTTTTATTGAATCCATAATAGATAGCATTGATAGAAATGAAAGTATTGTTGGCATTTTTCTTGACCTTACAAAGGCTTTTGATAGTGTATCTCACGAGAAATTACTAAGTAAACTTAGTAGTTTTAATATTAAAGGTAAAGAGTTAAATTGGTTTGGTTCATATCTTCAAAATAGAATGCAATGTATTGAGTTACATCATAAAACTAATTACAATAAATATAGTTATATTCAAAATGTTCGCTCAGATTTTCAAATTGTTAAACATGGTGTTCCTCAAGGTTCTATATTGGGCCCACTGCTATTTCTCTGTTATGTAACTGGCCTACCCACTGTCATTCCAAGGGGAGGATCCATCTGTTTATATGCTGATGATGCAAACATTACAGTTTCAGGAATTAAACAGGAGGATATTGAACTGGCTTCTTTTATCAGCCTTTTATCTGTTAAAGATTTTTTGGATGGAAACAATCTTCTTCTAAATACCAGTAAATCAAATTTCATATCTTTTTCCACAAAACAAAATAGGTTGAAACTGCAACCAAATATATACATAGATAATTCAAAGCTTGACCAGGTTGATTCTACTAAGTTCCTAGGACTAATAGTAGATCCAAACTTAAGTTGGGATATTCATGTTAATCATATTGTTGGTAAAATGTCTTCCGGTATCTATGCTTTGCGTCAGTTGTGCAGAGTATGCAGCATAGAAACAC
The DNA here is from genome assembly GCA_035578905.1 of Stictocephala bisonia. Taxonomy (NCBI): domain Eukaryota; kingdom Metazoa; phylum Arthropoda; class Insecta; order Hemiptera; family Membracidae; genus Stictocephala; species Stictocephala bisonia. The sequence continues at coordinate 245,513 of JAQJVL010000653.1, read as the reverse complement.
TAAAAACTATGTATTACTCACAAGTACATTCACATTTTTCATATGGTATTGCAATTTATGGAGCCACAACAAAAGAAAACTTGGATAAAATTCTGTTACAACAAAAAAAGGCAATAAGAGCAATTTTTAACCTACAGTCCTCAGAGTCAGTAAAAGAATATTTTTCACATTTGGGCATCCCAACAGTGTATGTGTTGTACATCCCTGAAACTGTAATGTATGTCAAAACAAACCAAACTATAACTGTTCAGAATACCTATTCATATAATACCAGATACAATAGATATGTAGAACCTCATAATTTAAAGTTTTTTGAAAAGAAAACTAGTTTTATTGGCAACAAATTTTTATTTTCACTGCCGAAAGATATTTTTAGTGAATCAAATTTGATATTATTTAAAAATAAGTGTAAACAGTACCTAACAAATACCTCGTTATACTCATTCAAAGAATATTTTCAGTTGAAAATATGTAAATAAATTAAAGTACCTCTTATGATAAATTGTATTAAATATTAAGACATACAAATTATGTAATATTGTAAAATATAATAACTGTTTTCTTTTTATTACTTTTGGTTTTATACACATTTCAAATAGTTCTGTTTTAGTTTTGAATGTCTGCAAGATATATAATGTTTTATTTACTTTTAATTTACATTATAAAATTTTAAAATAAATTAAAGTATTTTTAAAGATCACTCCTATGTTATAATCAATAACTTAATTATGACATAAAATTAATATTGTAAAATATAATAATTATTCTTTTTATTACATATAAATCTCAAAGTTCTACTAGAGTTTTAAATGTCAGTCATATGCCATGATATCTTATTTATTTTTTACTTCACATTTTAAAAATATGTATCTTATTTGTATTTTAAAAAATCTCAAATAGTTCTGTTTTAGTTTTAAATGTTTGCCAGATACAATGATATTTTACGTCTTTTTATTTCACATTTACAGTAAAGACATGGTTAACTGTGTACAACGATAAATTAAGAACAATAATCAATCTAATGATAATTATTATGTGAATTGTGACGCTATTTAATGTATATTTGTACATTGACAAATAAAGAATTTTTGAATTGAATTAAATTGAACAAATCTGGGAACTGGGTGACACATTTTGCACAGTTAACATGTTATTTTATGCACTGTATCATATGATAAAATAGCTAAAAATGCAAATTCATCTAAAGTTACTGATCATTCATCACATAATACTATACATGTTATCCTGAATGATCGTGTGACAAATACTATTTAAAAACTTCTTGTCCAAACAAACAATAATCTAAACAAATAAGTGTATTGTTTGGCTAACTCCCCACTCACATAGGAAGTTTGTAACTATTACTTTTCCATCAAGATTATTGAAATTTAGTTTTATAATTTCCATTTCATTTTTATAGTATATTTATTTTTTATTGTGATAATGAAACGTTAAAACATGTTTGCGTCCATGTTCGAGTCAGTCTACTTGTTCTTCCTCTACTTTTATTTTTAGAACAAATTATCTCAAGTTAAAATAAAAATATATAAACCCAACAAGTACTAAAAGAACCAAAGTACAAAACACTATTATATTAGCAATTTATTAGTCTCATGTTAAAGGGTGGACAACAAAACATCGTTTAATTACCCATTGTGCGACTGTAAATTGTTTCACCGTTGTAAAGACAAGGCACATTCAGTACTTCCAGATAAGTTTAATTCAGCGGAAGGCCGTGAGTCACCGTAACATAGAACTGAATTCATTGTTATCAGACATTCAGTATTGTTATTCAAGGCTGAATGCTCACGATGTTCAAGGCAGTTTCTGATTTCTTCAAATTGAAAAAGAAAAATCGTTACAATCCTTCTAACCTTTATTGTAAACTTTCCACAGATCAAAAGGGAATTCATAAGGAGTGTTTCAGGAATTTGGGCTCTTTGACGACTGATGATAAAGAAAATGAAAAAACTTCTACCTCGGAGTAAGTTAGTCTTTATTCTTATTTTTTGTATTTATCTAAAATTAATATTCAAGCAATAATTAACGTATTGAATGTATAAATATTACTTTTGTAATATTTTTAAACCTATTTTCAGAAGTTTGGTCATATACAAAAATTTTGGTAGATATACATTCAGCAAATAGTTATAGTCTTGCAAAAATCATGATACCACCAAATACACTAAAGATAATTCTTCTACCCCAATGTTGTCCATCGTTCAGAAGAGAACATACTGTAAAGTTTTTTTTTTTTTTTTTTTAATTAATTAAAATGAACTCTTTAATCTCTCAAGTTCAGTTTTCACAATGAAACAAAGTTTGTTTCATTTTAGACGAATGGTTACTTTTGAAAACACGCTACTATATTTTGTCAGGTTTTCAAAGGTAAAGTCATCTTTTCACTTGTCTGACATTATATGTTCACTTGCATAACTGACTATAAAAATTCAGTTACATTTAAAATATATTTTTGCTGTAAATTATTAAAAATTTAATGTAATATGATTACAAGATGTCTGCATATTATACTTTGGTCCTATGATGTATAATGACCTGCCCAAGGACCAAAATGATTGCCACGTACTAGGTTATAAAACGTCAAATGTATTGTGATCAATGAATTAAATAACTATAACTTGTTATGACTAGTAAATGTTTAATAGTAAAAGATATAGACTAGACCCAAATACAACTGTACGTGAACGGGCGGGCGGGTTGGTATTAAAATCTTTAAAATATAGATATTGGTAAATTTCAATACAACTGTACGTGTGGGTGGACGAGTGGATCAATACAACTGGACGTGTACAGGTGGACGAGTGATTCAATACAACTGTACGTGAACGGGTGGGTCAATACAACTGTACATGAACGGGTGGGTCAATACAACTGTACGTGAACGGGCGGGCGGGTTGGTATTAAAATCTTTAAAATATAGATATTGGTAATTTTCAATACAACTGTACGTGTGGGTGGACGAGTGGATCAATACAACTGGACGTGTACAGGTGGACGAGTGATTCAATACAACTGTACGTGTACGAGCAGGTGGGTGGGTCAATACAACTGTACGTGAACGAGTGGGTCAATACAACTGTACGTGAACGGGTGGGCGGGCGGGTCAATACAACTGTACATGAACGGGCGGGCGGGTTGGTATTACAATCTTTAAAATATAGATATTGGTAATTTTCACGTAATGATGGCAAATGTCCAACAACCTTTGTCTTCCCCATAAGGGAATGTGGTGTAATTGTATGATACAGCTACTTGGAGCGCTGCCGTCACGCTAGCTCCACTGCACTGCAATAGAAGTGTCATTACTATATGTTATTACTATCCTTAGCTATTACATTTAAGCGAGAAAAAAAATAAATTTACGATTACAAGAAACTAGCCGACAGCTCTTGCTTCATTACTGAGTGGTTCTCTACGCTTGCTTAACCTTCTCTCTGTGGTTCTCTCTAAACTATCGCATCACTATAAAATATCCTGCCTTATGACGTTCTCCTGGATGGTTAACCTGGATGATTATGTTTTATCGGAGATGAAAAGTAGTGAAATCATGTTAAGAGAAATTACCTTAACATTTCATAGGATATAAAGGATAATAAATGTATTGTGATCAATGAATTAAATAACTATAACTTGTTATGACTGTAAATGTTTAATACTAAAAGATATAGACTAGAGCAGCGGTTCTCAACCTTTTAGCACTGGCGCCCTTTGAACACTGAAGATAAGCTCACGCCTCCCCTCCAGTCAATAATTGGTTGGTTCAAGTTAGAACAGTGAAATTATGAAACTGACGATGCTAACTCTACATTAGCAAAAGCTGGGATGCAAAATAAAAATCCAGATATATTTAAATACGAAAGTTTATTTGATGGTTTTGAAAGTTTTTGTTTTTTAACAAAATATTTATTTTTTAATTTTTTTCTTTGTACCCTCACGCCTCCCCTGAAATTCTCTCACGCCCCCTCAGGGGGGCGCGCCCCCCAGGTTGAGAACCACTGGACTAGAGTGCACATAATAATGTATTTAATTTCGAGTTTCAGATAAGAGTTCTTTTATAAAACAGATATGTATCTGAAAAGCATTCTCAATAAAAGACATTTTAATTTTTTATTTATTCTCAAGACACAAATTTTTATTTATTGGTCAAGATAAGGTCAAATATGGATTTTGAATGAGTGTGATGAGTGTACTTACTATTATTTATTTACGCTGATCAATTGTAGCAAACCTAGTTTGTCATTTTCAAACCAAAGGAATTCATTAAGGAATGAATAACTAGCTGTGGTCTGAGTGTGGTAGGTGTGGTTCACTGAAATCAATCACCATAGTAATTTGACTGTAATTTCTTAGATTGTATTAAACTTGACCACTGTGATTTCCCACTTGATTTAAATTTTATCAATACCTAATAAGATAATTTGAATTTTTTTTTAAAGTCGTAATATGCCAAAAATTGTGCTATATTTTAGATAATTGATAGTATAATGATAAAAAATGTTAGCATTTACTATTATTAGCAAGGTATCAAAAATTCTATGATTATTCTTCTCTCTTTGCTACATTAAGTATTAGAATTAATTTCTTTTAAAAAACTATTATTTAATTTTAGGTAATTAAAGTCCCTTTTGTTATGTTTTCTAGAATGGCTAAAAAGTCCTATACGAGAAAAGCATATTCTTCCACAAGTATGGCATAGTAGGATATCTCGATTAGCAGAAGCGTTCTATCCCAGGTTCCGTTAATTCTTGTTTATTTTCTACCTTTCTCCATTTATTATCTCTTTATCTCTAGTAATTAATTCCTAATTTCCATGTAAGTTTACATTTTTTCTTATAGTGGTTAACAAATTATATTTTTTCTTAGGGGTCATATTGAGAAAAATGACATATTGAGTGGTCATTTTGAGGGGGGGGGACATATTGAGTGGCCGTACCTATGGAGCTACGTTGGTGGTTTGCCATGCAGCCAGGCCGGGTTCGATTCCCAATGTTACCATTAACATATTTGCCCTGTGCCGTGGTTCAGAAGTCGCGTAAAGCTGTTGGTTCCCAGGTTAAGTATTAGAGAGGGCTTCCTAGCCCTACCTTTGCCTGGTAAAATAAGACGATTTTTTTTAACCTATTGCTCTTTCTTCTTCCAAAAGTTCACAATATAATATGCTTTAGTAAACGTGTATCATCCATTTGAAGAATATGTCCTGTCTATCTTAACTGATTTTTGTAACCTGTGTTTCTATACTTATGCAGTTTACGATTCTTGAACTATTCATTGGATTTGCAGTCATACCATTTTATTTTCAATATGTTTCTAATTATTCTCTTTAGACATTTTTCAAGATCATTATTCGTTTCCGGTATAAAACCCAAGACTCACATCTACATGATAATAATATAGGTAGTATTGTCGCCTTATAAACTTTACATTTCACAATACCACTTATATTAAAGTATTTAAAGCCTCTTTTATTCAATTTTGATAAAGATGCACCAGCATTTTGCATTTTCTGATGTAATTCAGATGCCAAATCATCATCGCTTGATGTGTGACTTCCCAAGTAATTAAACTAGTCAACCTGTTTAGTTGGAAAGTTATAAATTATTGTTATCATGTAGAAATCATATTGTCCATTGTCAATTAACAATTTTGATTTATTAATATTAACCTTAAGTTCAAGTAAAGTGTAAACTGCAGAAAAAATGTTTAATATTCTCTGGAGCTCTTCAGCTGAATGTACTAGTAAAACAAGATCATCGGCATATTGTGATTATGTTATAAACATTTATTTATATGAGTAAGCCAGATGAATTTGTTGATTTTAATTTCAGTAGATTCATTTGATATGAGATCATAATAAAAATAACAATAGAGTCCTGCAAACCCAAACCAATATAGACCAATATTCCAACAGTGTCTGGTTTGTTGAAATATTCAGGTTATTGTGAAAGAATAAAAGTGAAAAAAAAGCAAAAGTTTGTTGTACTTTACCATTGATTTTATTATACATAGACTTTATATAGTAAAATCAATGAATTTACCAAACTTTCATCTGTTGCTTACAAAAAAGCATAAGTTTACAAAAAAGCTGAAGCCAGTCAAAGAAACAGCTATTCAAAAAACTTAATGACCTTGCTTGCATGTTCAGTAGACTGTGAGCTTTGGTTGCTGTCATAGTAAGAGGGGGTGTGAAGTTCAAACTATGGATCTCATAGTTATTGACTGCCCATTGCATTATTTCAGGAGGGATTAGCTGATCTCCATTCAATCGGAGAAGCAGGTGTTGAATGGTTACAAAACCTGAATTTAGCTCTGTGACGGGAGATCATACATGTAAACTAAGACACACGTACTTTGTACTTCATATTTTATTTTATTTAGATACTATTTATTTGTCTAATTTTAATTTTTTATTCCCTGTCCTTTGGTTTGGTAGCTGTGGATACGAATGTAGGGTTGAAAGCCATATGATATATATATGGTATGAGGGTGTTGTCCAGCCAAGTTGTTTGGGTTCTACAAACGTTATGAAGTTTTGGGTTTGCGGGAGTAGTGTAACCTACAACACTATCACAATTTACAACTTATTTTTAAAACAAATTATCATACATTACCAAAGCATAAATTACAAGATATTATATTAATGACTCCAAAATATTTTATTTCATCAAACGAAAACCATTTATATAATAACACCTTCTAAATTTCATCAAACTAATAAAAAGCATAATATTACATTATCCGTGGATTTAATTGTTTATTGTTTCTGTTTTTTGAAATCCCAATTATAGGGAAAGATTTTGTTCTTTTTTAAATAAATTATATAGTGAGAATAAGTACCAAGTATAGGAAGCGATCTGTCAATGTATAGGCAAATATAACATTTTTATATCAATTTATTTTTTATTTTTCCATTAACAAGTTAAAAAAAATTTTAGTCAACAAAAACAAAATTGAATGCTTTATATTTTTTCTTTTTAGAACCAAAAAGCCTTTCAGCATGGAGATGTTTACGTTCATATCACCCATCCCTGAGGAGCGTTACAATGACGTCATAGCATATTTGAAGGACCATTTGACTGATAAACCGTTGTTGAAACACTTGGGGCTAATGGACGTCGGAGACTCGCTAGAGAGACTGGAGGCTTACACTTTGGAAACTCTCCAGAACCACTTGTCAGTGATGATCGTGGACTTAAATGACAGAGTAAGTGTTTTCTTTTTCCCTTTTTTTTCTTTTTCCCATTATTTCAAATGTTATCTTTTTAAATAACAAATATATGAAAAGTACACAATCTACGTTACATAAATAAAACAGTAAAGGTTATAGTTTTAAATAAGTAATAGATCAGCATTTACATATTACGGTGTATGGTTTATAATTGTTAACCTTGGATATACATAAGTTTGTCATTTACCTAATTTTCATGTCTGAACATGAATTTTCAATGTAAATTTAAATAAAATTCATGTTTAGTAGAGCAAACTAGGTAGGTGAATTGCTCTATGATTGAATGATTAATAAATACTTAAATTTAATGAGGTAAAGCAATTTTATAGCTGTTGTTACTAGAGGGAGAAATATCCTTACTAGTTAAGATAGGTTTGCCTCAAATTGTTATAGCACTAGGAAAGCTAATTTGTTTGAAACTAACATTGTTACTCGCATACACACTCACTAGCCCTTTTGTGAATGGCATCCGATTTGGAGAGCAGTTGTACTCCACGTAATCACTCACATTATTGTCTGAGGTCAGATTAATTATTGTAAATATTTTAAATTCTTGAATTAGTGACGTAGTAATTCTATTTCAGTGTGTGAATTAATGAAATGTAAAACGTCAGACTATAAAGATGAGTTTAAAAATTTTAGGTTAGGCTACAGAGCACTAGACTAGGAATTATTATATTAGGAGAAATAGGATATCAGCAAACTTGCCTGAGAAAAATCACATTATCACAAATTTTCTGTGCCACTGTTTCTTTCTTCAGGTGAGGAGAGGAGAGGAGAGGAGGGAGAGGGAGGGGAGAGAGAGAGAGAGAGACACTTAATTTTTGCTACAACAAATTTGTGATAATGTGATTCTTTTTTATTTGTTTACTACTACTGTGTGGTAGCTGCCATAGCTGGGAGATCACAAATTTGTGACTGTCAAACTACTAGGTTTGTTGCTCGTTTAGAACTACGCAGGGGATATGTACAGCTTTAAAGATTTGCTGTGGACACGAACAACATCATCCCTGTTCCTTACTGGAGTGGGCAGATGTAACTACTGGAAATACAAATGGCGATTGACACGATCAGTCATGTCATTGCGGGGAGTCTATCCAAACAATAGATCACATAGTTTCAGGTTGCCCCTTGTGCTGTTTAACGGATGGGATTAGCAAGCATAAATAGAATCAGTGAGACAGGTCTTAAATGGCTTGATGGATTTGGATTTAGCTTTGTGAGAAGAGATAACTTTTTATTTATTTTTAATCTTTATTAAAATGTAATCTGCAAATACTTTAATATTTTAACGAGAAATGTTGATAGAGAAAATTTAGAGTCCCTAAATTAAATAAATTGCAATGTAGAAAATCTTATTACTATGTTGTCCAAAAATACTTTAAGCAGTTATTACTTAGCATAATAGAATGCTCCTGATTAAAGATTTCTCCTTTAAAAATTGAAATAATGGCTATTCTTGTTTTTTAATATTGATTTCTTAAACTGTATTTATAGCAAAATATTTAAAATGTTATAAAAATATCTATGATTTTTTTTCATTTTCCAAATACTGTAGTCTATATGTATATGTGGTAAAGTAATTGTACACAGGAATGATTTTTTTAAATGTTTTTGTAGGGATATTACTTACATTGGTATAAAATTAAATTAATATGTTGACCAACTACTTCAAACCAAATTTATATTTTATAAGAGTTAAAAATCATAGTCAGTATGACTACTTTATAACAGAAACTTTAATTAATAAAAAAATTCTCATTGTATATAACTTATTAGTTTTATAACTAATAAAATTATTTTATACATAATTATAACAATACATGTGTTGTTTGGATATGGATCATTGTTTATATAAGACTATTCTTCGTGCACTTCTTAATTATGCATGAAAAATGTGAGTTGTAGAACAATTGACATTGTAAGATAAGAGTTACAGACTGAATAGTAAAAGGCTCTTTATCACTGTCAGGTAAGGACTGGACTAAAACTTTATTATTTACTGTGGGAGCAGGAATTATGAGTACCCCAATTCGAAGGTTGTTTAGTAAGAAAAGAAGTAAAGCCTATCAAAATCCAATCGCGTCATTGTTTTCCTCGTTTAATTATATGCTAGCATATTATATGCATTTAAAATTTTACTATAAGCTAAAATAATTGTTATCCTAGTTGGAACAAAAAAAAACAAGAATTTTAACTATATTTCACTGTGATCATCTTTAATATGACTACTGTTCTATAATCTTTGCAACAATATACAATTTATAGCTTCAACTGTAGTAATTTAGAATATTTACAAACTTATTGTACGTGTTTTCCTGTCCCAACACATTTATGTTAATGTCACCAGCAATTAAAATGTAATTAAATTTATTATTTAGAATACTACAAAGGGTATAATATTTTACAAAAAAAAAACGTACAAGACCCTGAACAGAAGAGAATAAATAAAAGCAAAAGTGAAGAAAAAGTCGCAAACTTTTATTTTTGCTAAACAACATTCTTTTTCAGATTTTAAATTGTTTACAACTTTAATGGAGATACATATAATTTTTAAATTGATTTTTGTTAAATTAAATTAAGTTTGATTGGTTTGAACTGTTGTCCCATTAATACCTTTAAATAGTCAATAAAAAGTGCCTCTGGCGATGAAATTGAAAAAAGATAAAAAAATTAGTAACCAGCCCCTATGGAGTTTTGTCTAGAAAAGTGTGAGCATTTGTTGTAATTTGGAATGTAAAGTATCTTGATTTCATCATCTGTCATTTGTGTCAAAGCTAGTCATCTGGGTCAATTTCTCCAATTTTTTTTTAAATGTTTAATTGAGATTGGAGATGTTGTTAATTTTGGTGCATAATTGTTGTACAGGGTGAGGCAGAAATGAGGGATATTTTTAGAACAGATAGTATTCTTATTCAGATAATAGGAGTGGGGCGACTGATGTGGTCACGTGTTCGGTAGCTCCTACCATTTTGTTTAGTCAGCATCATGGAGCCATGGACTGAGCAACACCATGTGTTTACTTACGACAGTTTTGTGCGTAACAATGAGTCTATTGTTGCAGTTCAGTGTGAGTTTAGTCACCATTTCAATCGTGCGAGACATGACAGTGTACTCTCTCGTAAGACCATTTTACGTTGGGTTGAATCATATCATTTAGGAGGGAAAGTGATGAATAAAAACTGCCAGGTGCTCCTTGTATGCACTCGAGAAAATGTGGAAGGAGTTCGACAAACCATACTTCGTAGTCCTGGTCGATCTGCTAGGAGACATTCTGATGAAACGCGCCTCATTAATCGTTCAGTATTTTGCATAGCAATCTAAGATTTCATCTTAAGATATGCACAGAATGGCTATGGTGCAAAAATGGAACCCTAAAGATTATGTCAAGCGGATTATGTTGAGCAAAAACAATAACCCTAAATTTTGCTTGAGAAATAAAGGCCATACTTGACCAAAATTACAACATCATTTTGTTTATGACTGATGAATCACATTTCCATTTGAATGGTAAGGTAAATCAGTAGAACTGTCGTTCTTGGGCCGATGAAAATCCAAATCAAATGCATGAGAGACCATTACACAGTGCAGTTACAGTGCAGGTACCCCAGAAAAGTGTGTCATACGTCAAGATTTGTGTGGTTGGATTTTTCTCAAAAAACTTCAAATATTCCAATGGTCACCCTTAGGCACTTTTTCGATGATAAATCTAAATATAGCTATTCTCGTATACCACTGTACAGTGGTATTGATCCACCCGCTCACCCATACACGTACAGTGCTATTGACCCACCCACCCACCCATACACGTACAGTGGTATTAAAATTAAATCATATTCATTCCACATTTTACTAAAACAAATTATAGCATTGTAAGTCACGTTAACAGATAACCTGAAGCGAAAACCCAATATGTTATTTCTCCTCGAATGTACGAGCTTGCATATACACAAATAACCTTAAACTGAAATATATTGATGTAAGTTTTAAAAAGTAAAAAAAATCAAATTTATCCGTAAAGTTAAGAAAGTAAGGAAAAAATTTCTTAACTTTACCAAAGGGTGTACCAAAGGTAACAGTTTGGTGTGCTCTGAGCAGTACAGTTGTTATTGGTCCATACTTTTTTGAAGACGGCAACAGGACGACTGTACCTGTAACCTTGGAACGTTAGAGGCAGATGATCACTGAATTATTCCTACCTGAACTAAGATGAAAATGTATTCCTATTCGGTGAGTATGGTTTCATCAGGACAGGGCGAGAGCTCACACAGCAAGAATTTCAATGGAAACAATTCGGGCTGTTTTTCATGGTTCTGTGATTTCTCGATTTGCTGACATTGATTGGCCTCCTCGTTCCTTAGACCTGTCGATGTGCGACTACTTTCTGGGGGGTTTCCTCAATTCACATGTATACCAGCATAAACCACGTATACTTGAAGAACTGAAGAAGCAATTGTGTGGAAGTTGGTTCAAATTGAAAGGGCACTGTTAGAAAGAGTAGATGGCAACTTCCGAGAGCGGCTTGTGAAGTGCATCGCTCAAAACAGCCGTCACCGGGCAGATGTTATTTATAAGCACTGATTTTGTAAAATGGCAAGATAATGTATTATTCTGTAAATAACAAAATTGTTATGTACAGGTAATGATATATTGTCTTTTTGAAAAACATTCATCCTTTCTGACTCCCCCATTACCTGTCTCTTTTTTGCAATCCTTGAATTTGATTGACTTGTTTAATTAACTTTTCCCTTGTTTTGCCTGTGGCCTGAGTTGTTTATTAACCTCTGAAACACTATTTTCATCAGAAGATCTCAGTTTTAGCTTAAGCTATGATTTACATTATTTACACAGGGTTGACCTTCAGTTTACTCAGGTGTTGCCCCTTTCACATTAATCTGCTTTTGCACTGGGGGTGATTTGACCACTTCACTGAACATTTGTGAGTCAGGGAAAATGTTGGAGACCTCTCCATCAGTTTTGTTTTTGTAGTTGTTGATAGCTTCCAGCAGTTTCTCTAAGAAAAGATTATGAAATAGTCCATTCCTTAGAGCTTGTCTTGTAGTTGACTGATCAGGTGAAACAATACAAACTGTTGCACTGGTAATTTGGTGTAATTTTGTGATATTCCTTGCAAAGTGCTCCAGTTGTATATGATCTCGTGCAAATCCCATAGAGCTTTGAAGTTTTTCTTTTTGATCTCATCAGTCAGTTGTGAAAAGGTCTGAATGTAATCTTATTTGGTTGGCTTTCCATAATAATTTACTTTCGCTACTAAACTGTATATGGTTGCACCATTTTTTACAGTCTGACAGGTGAGTTCAGTGTCAATGTAGTTCAAAGCTCGAGGACCGCCAAATTTAAAACGTTAGACATTATTGCATTTGGCTTAAAAACCACACTTATGTTGTAATCTTCATTAGGACATAGGGATGCCGAATTTGCTCTATAACGCTTCTTGTAGCTATCTGCTAAAATCAAAATACTCTTGAAATTTTAAATTTTCTTTTCTATTCCTTTTGGTTATTTTGATGTGGTTTTCACTTTTTTCAGATTTCTTACTGCAGGAGGTGCTTGTTGGATCATTTTTTGTTAAGTGAGTAAATTGAGTAGAAACATGTTCTTCAGACAGTTTTTCATTTTATCTCTTTAGTATGTTGTTATTTCTTGCATATTGTAGTTTCAGCAAAGGTGGTAATTATGTCGAAAGTTCAGTTTTAGAGTTATGACACTTTGTGTGCACAACAACATTAAGCTGTTCATCCTGCATTTTAGCTCTATTTTCTGACTTGATTCTCTACAAGGTAAAAAAAACTCTTTTCAGCCAAAGAGTTGGTATCAGGTAGAGTCAAATATATTTTGACAGAAGAAGGCACGCTCTCTCTTGCTTACTGACTCATACACCACACATATTCCCTCCCAGCTCAATGTTGGGTTGCAGTGGTGACTATAACCTCCCGCAAGGTACGGAATATTTGTGGTTAGTGCTGTGCTTATTACATAAAACCAGTGTTTAATTTCTCTAGCAAGATATGTATTTTTTATGTACGCCCACTTCCCACCCCCATAGCTCAAGCGTCCCTGGGCAAGGGCCCATTCTGCACAGTTATAAAAATGGCCTGCAGTGGTGCTAAAAGCCATAATGGGAAAACAGACATGTCTTAAAAAGGAACTGATGTACTAGTAGCCATATTGGAATTTGTTTTATAAAAATGAATAACAAGCATCATTGCAGTTAAAATAATTTTTTCCATTATTTCATGCAGAAAATTTATACACATCTTATTTAAAAGCAGGTTTAAAAAGTAACTAACATTCTTAGCACTCTCTGTATCTCAGAATTAAATTTCCAATGTTTTAAAACCTTTCCTAGGATATTTAATCACAGAGGGTATTTTTTATACTACGCCAAAATGTTTACTGCAAACATTTTGTAACAAATACACTATGTGAGGCGAAATAAAACATTACATACTTTATTATAACCATTCAACAAAGTAGGAGAAATAGTTTTGCTGCTTTTCAAGGCTACTAAAAAAATAATTATTTAAATCCATATTCAACTTCTAATTCAAGTTTATAGTTAATTAATTGAATATACTATTAATAGTTTTTTCTTTAATTTTAACCTTAATTTTGTTCTTCATTGGACACAAGCCTCTAGAGTCTGTACACTTTTCCTTGTTGCCCCTCCCCTTTAGCAGGATTGGTAATATTATGATAACAGCAATTAAATGTTGATAATGACATTATTCAAGGTGCCCTCTCTGAAGGCTTGGTTTTGTAACATTATCGTATCAATTATATACATTATTTAGTGTAACAAGAAGAGAAGACATTTTTCCTCATTAACTGTGTATTTTTGTTATATTGTATTTTAACATTTTGATTCATGAAATATGATTAAATTAAAATAGAAGCATTAATTAACTGTTAAACCTCAACCATTTGTTTAAATGCATTAACAAAATTTGGTTGTTTTTTTGCCCAAAAATACAAGAGTTTTAAAAAGATCTTAAAGTTAGTAATATATTCTTCCTGCATTAGAAAACAAACAGAATAAAGTCTAAACAATGACTTTATCATAAATCAAAACATGCATGAAAGTGGATGAGTTGGAGGGTGGTTAGTGACAGTAATATGTAATTTTTTAGGGGGTTTACTATTACTGCTACAAGTCTGTTACATTGGTGGGGGGGGGGGGGGGTCTGAAAAGGCCGATTTTTAGCGTTACATAATTAAGGGACTGCCCCAAAACAGCTGTCGTCTAAACATTGAAGTAGTAATGACGTGCAATGCATGGCTAAACAGACAAGGTATATGAATTTAAAATAACATATTATTAATAAATCAACTATACTTCATTACATTTGTTATTTATCTACATAGTTTATTTGATTGAAATATGTTATATGAAATAAATTAATAAATAATTGTGTAGTATGGATTGAAAGTTTGCTGTATTCACTGCAACTACAAAATTCCAATAAATCAGGAAGTTTGTTTCAAAGGATTAATTGAATGCTGGTAGAAAAGAAGAAAATATTTATTATCTTATGTTATACACAACCACAACCAAGCTAAAATTTCTAGTAAAAATATGAAATGTAAAATTAATACATTTCTTAGTTTTAAAATTCCAATTTTTTTGTATTATTTTCAAGGTTTATATTTATATATACGGTATATTTAATCTAAATTTGAAACTGTTTTAGGTAGTAGCAGTGTCTGTCAGCACCATAGAACTCCCTACTCACAAAGACCCAAAGATGGAATATAATAGGAGAAAATCATACAAGCAAATGTGTGATTTGATAAAGGATCTCAATGGTTCAGTAGACTTATTCTTTAAATTCAATATAGAAAGCATCTTCACAGTACATATTTTATCAGTTCATATACATTTTCGAAAGAGTGGATTGTTTGAAGAGATCGTAAGAAGGACAGAGGAATTGGCAGAACAAAATAACTTTGAGGTGAATACTAAATGACTACATCAGCAGCACATAAATTGTACCAAACATGTATGGTTGGGCAAATGGGTCAATACTACTAAAATGTCTTTGCCAGCGTAGTGGCTCAGTGGTTAAGCTTCGGACTGCAGAGTCCAAAGTTGAATCCCGAACTGAGCTAATGGTCGTTACTTCACTCATTGCATAAAGTTCATGCGTAGGCTTCTGAGCTAGTGAACTGGCTGGTACCCGTGCGTTACAAGGGTGAATGTCCAAAAAATTCAATCTTAAGGTACAAAAAAGTGTTATTATATGTCATCACCAGTATTATAGGAAAGTGTCTCACTGATTCGCACAACCTATTGTGTGCAGAACTATATCTCTCCATTCAAACTCTTGGCCCACAATCAAAATCGCGACTTCCTTGGCAGTGGGAGCATTGAAGCGGCATGGGTATCTTGTCAGCGTTTATTACTATTTAGAAGTCTTGTTGACCGTCGGGAATGAACTCAATAGCTGCCTTGAAGTCATCAATATACCAATCATCTACATGCACAATAACCGATATATTCAGTTGACCAACCAGCTCAGGTATAATTCCTGGAAAGTTGCCGAATTGTAAATTCTTCTCGTTGGTGTCATCTCCAACAAAGTATATTTATAGGAACTGTTGAGCTGCTGTTGAGGAGCTGGAATCAAGCTCCCAATAACCCTAACCTTGAACATCAGCATAAACTTATCCTTATTTATCACCTCAGCTCCAAAGGAAGTCATTTGAAAACAACCATTGTACTTCATATATGCTGAGGAAATTTTCGGGATCTTGGAGCTGGTGGGTCAGGAGGCTATGAGTAGGTTCAGGAAATTGCTGAATAGAAGGAATTTGCACTTTTCTGTTACTGCAGCACATATCAGGAACCTCATCTTTTCATCTCTTGAACCGGAGACATCATTTATCCCTTTCATTCTCTCCATACTTGGCAAAAAGTTTCTCATCGCAATATATTTCAAACTCGAATGGGAAAATGTGTACCGCCGCCTTGAGCTCACAAGAAGTACAGTAAGTCTCACATTTGGACATGTATCATAGCTTATTGGATTATTGTTGGCCTACCCAGTTCATAGTGGACGGTTTGAACCTCTGCCAGATGTTAGACACTTGATTTACGATAGCTACCCGTACCTCGTACGCTCAACACGCTAAAGCATGTAAAATATAAGAAAGGGAGTAAATAGGCTTGCACTATCCCCGTGAACCTATACTAATGAATAGGTAGCAAAGCAATTAATGTGAGTGAGATACCATAAATAACTTTAATAATTTTAATGATTTACACTAAACAATTAACCTACTATTATTTGTAGTCAGAAGTCAGAGGCCGAGTTATAGCAGACGCAGCAAGTGACGGGGTTGGCACGTGAAGCATACAGGAGTATCCCCTAGAATCTAATAAATGACTAAAATTCTTCAAATGTTAATAGTTTGTGAATTTTGTTAATATTTGTGTTAGTTTAGCTTTCAACTGAGTTTCCCATCCTAAATTTGTATGGCTAGAATCTATATTTTCCGGTGACAACCAAGTCAAAGTGTTATCTACACTACTTGCAAGATAACCAGATGTTTTGCCCATCTATATTAAACTTCACGTTTTATACAATTTCTTCTTTTTTTGACTTCACTAACCAGTACACATATGACACACACATATTGAAAGTGAGAATTTTATGCAATTAATGAAGTACCACCCTGCACACAGTTGACATGGTCCACCCTGAACACACATGATATATCTGTGATTTTACTTCATAATTTTGAAAATAATATATTAAACAGCAATATAATTTATATTAATAGTGTAAAAAACATATCATTTCATAACTCAGTAATAATTTATTTCTGATTTTCAGGTAATGAAAACTAAAGTTTCTGAGCCGATTTTCCTGCAAATATTACAATCACTTGGTTGGGAGTTAGTCAAAGAAGTGAAGTATGAAGATTATATTAGTGACAATGTATTTGAAACCTGTGAACCACCATGTAACACAGTAAAAGTTATGGTTAAAATACTTCAATGTGGATCATGTGATCTCATGAACGAAGTTATGAAATTATGAAAAAAAATGTTATGTGAAAAAATAATGATTTAGCAGATAGTAGTAAATAAAACAAGTATTAATTAAGTATTAATAGTAAGTAAAACAATTTTATAATGACTATTTTCTATAAAATATTATTGTGGATGTTATAGTTTATGTACAGAAAATTCATTCTGTTGTCATATTAATCTTACGGCAAGTCGTAATTCACTACAAGAATGACGTTTGAAATTATAAAAAAAAAAATAATACTAATAGTATACTCCAAAAGAATATCTTGGGCACTGTCAGTACTTGTTTGAGATGAAAGACATGGACCTGTTTGTTATATGCATGCATACTTACTCAATGAATATGTTGAGTTAAGAATGGTCCACTCTTCACCCAAAGACCACATACGACTATTGGCTTGCTTTTACATATTATATACAGGGTGAAAAAAAAATATGGAAACGCTTTCACAACTTTTGTATGACTTTACTTGTAAAAGTGAAATCTTGTATATGATCATGGTTACAAAGACCATACTTTTTGACCGCATTAGCGACATTTCATGTTTTTAGGGAGGCGGTCCACGAGGAGTTGAGTAAATATCTCCAATGTAAGCCTAGGGCGAAGTTGGTGTCAAATGAAAGGTCTATTCAAGAGAAATTAATTGTAGCAAACCGGACTTCAAAAGATTTACTCTTTCCAGAGTAGCGGCCATTTGAATTTCAAAGAAACTAATTTGAACAAATTATTTCTCCGCTATATAATGGTTTCAAGTAAATTGTTCTGATCAAAAATTATACTTTATGGAATAAAATTATCAAAAAAAATTAGCTATGGAAAAAAGTGTTTCCATTTTTTTTCCACCCTGTATATATAACACATATACGAGGGTGAGAGTGAGTGAGAGAGAGAGAGAGAGAGAGAGAGAGAGAGAGAGAGAGAGAGAGAGAGAGAGAGAGAGAGAGAGAGAGAGAGAGAGAGAGAGAGAGAGAGAGAGAGAGAGAGAGAGAGAGAGAGAGAGAGAGAGAGAGAGAGAGAGAGAGAGAGAGAGAGAGAGAGAGAGAGAGAGAGAGAGAGAGAGAGAGAGAGAGAGAGAGAGAGAGAGAGAGAGAGAGAGAGAGAGAGAGAGAGAGAGAGAGAGAGAGAGAGAGAGAGAGAGAGAGAGAGAGAGAGAGAGAGAGAGAGAGAGAGAGAGAGAGAGAGAGAGAGAGAGAGAGAGAGAGAGAGAGAGAGAGAGAGAGAGAGAGAGAGAGAGAGAGAGAGAGAGAGAGAGAGAGAGAGAGAGAGAGAGAGAGAGAGAGAGAGAGAGAGAGAGAGAGAGAGAGAGAGAGAGAGAGAGAGAGAGAGAGAGAGAGAGAGAGAGAGAGAGAGAGAGAGAGAGAGAGAGAGAGAGAGAGAGAGAGAGAGAGAGAGAGAGAGAGAGAGAGAGAGAGAGAGAGAGAGAGAGAGAGAGAGAGAGAGAGAGAGAGAGAGAGAGAGAGAGAGAGAGAGAGAGAGAGAGAGAGAGAGAGAGAGAGAGAGAGAGAGAGAGAGAGAGAGAGAGAGAGAGAGAGAGAGAGAGAGAGAGAGAGAGAGAGAGAGAGAGAGAGAGAGAGAGAGAGAGAGAGAGAGAGAGAGAGAGAGAGAGAGAGAGAGAGAGAGAGAGAGAGAGAGAGAGAGAGAGAGAGAGAGAGCGCGCTTTATTTACAATTAAGCATATTACAAACATAAAAAATAGTACGATATAACTATTAAAATACTAACGCTTATGATATTTAACAAATTGCAATTGTTTTACTTTCCCTTATTTCTTCTATAGAAAAATAACATAGTATTTTTGGGAGTCAGAGAAAAAATATATAGGGGAAAAATGAAATAATATAACATTAATAATAATGTACATACAGATAAACAAACAAAAACATATTGAATGGTTAATGAGCAGAATTGTATTACTAGGAAATGAATTATATTTCCTAGAACAGTATTCCCTGTGGTTCATGGGGCAAACGGTTGGGAACTACTGTCCAAGATAATAAACAATACATATTCGTGTGCAAGTCGTACATCTATTTATTCATTGTTATTGCCCATTCAATCCTGCCTTGATCAACGTGTTTCCTATCACAAATGTTTCATCCTATTCTAAATTAAATTAATGCATCAATCCTACAATGCCATATATTTTTTAAATAACCAGCCGAAACCCAGGGATCCTGAAATTTAGAAATAGATAATATTCAGGCGTACTTAAGTATTTTTGACCAGACTATTAACAAGAGTTGATTAACAGCAGCCCGCATTCTTACAAACATGCTTAGTTGGAGATGACACCAACAAGAAGAATATACGATGAGGCAATTTCCCAGGAGTTAAACCTAAACTGGTTGATCAACTGCAGGAGTTTCTGCATAAACATAATCAGTATATTCAAGACTTCAGGCTGCTATTGAGCCCATTCCGATGGTCGACTAGACTTCCAAATAGTAATAAACGCTGACAAGATACTCACGGGTGTGCATAGAGGCTGCTTCAATGCTCCAACTATCAAGGAAGTCGTGATTTTGATTGTGGGCCAGGAGTTTGAAAGAGAGATGTGGTTCTGCTCACCAGAGATGCTAGAAAAGTACGAATCAGCGAGATACATCCTTCTTGTGATGGTCTACAATACCCACTCGTGCTCTGCTGTGCAGAAGATGGATACTACATAAATATCCCTCAGAGAGACCATAAGACCAATCAGCCTTTCATACTATAAGTTTTATGAGTTTTTATACATTTAGAAAAAATGAAATACTGTTGATGTCATATAATAAAGCATTTTATGGTTTATGGTTAATAAAGTAATTATGGTTTTACTCGTGTAAAAAGGCTTTTGTTAATTTTATTTTAGAGCAAAAAAGCAGATGTCATAAATTAAAAAAAATCTGTATTCATTTATACAAACATTTTTATATAATTATATACAAATAACTTTATATAAATTTTTATATAAAGTCTTAGAATTAATCTGTGAACAGCTAAGAATTTAGTCTTTAAAGAGCTAAACAATAACTAAAATCATATTATATAAACCAAATAAAAATCAGTTCTCGTTAGTTAAATACTTACTTACCTAATTAAAAAATTCTTGTATTCAGTGTAATTGAGTATAATGTTAGAAGATACTGTTTTAGGTTATTTTAAAACTTTGTAAATTTTTTTGTATCAGATAAAATTATATTAAATGCATTAATTTTTTTTAGTATAAGAATCTCTTTATAAAAAAAAACCTAAATTGTGCTGATCTACTATTCTGCCAAAACAAATATTGTAGTAATGTTGAATTTAATTTTCTGTTGAAGCAAAGGGGTGAAATTTTCTTACCTAACATATTGTTTCAAAAATATATAAATTAAACACTAAGAAAAATCCAAGGTTTGTACGGAATCAGTCTTTTTTATATTTAACATTATTCTGAGTGCTCTTTTCTGTTGTAAATAACAGTATTTTATCTAAACTATGTTTAGTTGTGGCACCATATATGTTTATTCCATATTGTATGTGGGATACTAATGCATAATATCTTCTCGCCTATATATGTTTAAAGATGTTGGTGTATTTATTGGAATGAATATCTCTCTATCAGCACTACAGTATTTTTCGGCCATGAGTTTTGCTTGAGAATTTAGGTGAAAACTGTTAGCCTCGTTTATGTACACTGACTTTAAGCTTCACAAAACAGTTTGACTCACAGGAGCTCTGAGCTTAAGGATATCAGCCTTAGGTCTGCAAGGTAACTTTGCCTGTGATCTTACTTGAGGGTATCAGCCTTGTGAGGCAACTGCATGAGTGCTTATTTTTCTTAGCTTTAGCCTCAAGAGAAAACGTTGCCTGTGGCCTTACTCGAGTACATCAGGGAGGAAGCTTTCTATGGTTGGGAACTTGGACTACAGCCTTGTGAAAAAACTCTTTGTCGGAACATGATACAGGCCAAATGGCCTTCAGCTTGTTAAGATAACACTCCGTTTCAAGATTTCTGCCTTCTGTGTCACAGTGACAGTCATGTGAGCATTATTGAACATGAATTTGATGGGAATATAAATTTTATATTTGATATAAATATTATTTCTCAATCAACTATTTCCTGGGTAATGAATTCCCAAATAATTTAGATTCAAAATCATACATTTTTAAACAGATTTAAGTCCTACTGTTATTTTTAGATAAAAAACATTGACACAACTTTGTGTGTAATTTAAGGTAAAAACTAATGATTATATGAGTGTAGGATAAGTGTAGATGAACTTTGTAGTCTGGTTACTAACTGAGTTCAACTTGTTCTTAGAAAGAGCCACTTATTAATAGCCCAATAGCCAGTGCAACTTAGGGACTTACAGCTTTACGTGAAATCCAAAGCTTGGTCTGATTTTCAGCTGACAAACTTGATAATCAGTTTTCTCTCTTTCACAACATCCGGACACTGACTACCAGCCAACGTGGACATCCCAAACTTCTCTAGTAGTATCCATGCCAATGGCAACTATTGAGCAGATGCCATATTGGACTGATTATAGAACCTATCGCCTACAATGTCCACAACACTTGTCCCCAAGTAACTGGGTTACAGCACTACGCCACTAGTCTGTTGGTAGGTGGGTCATCTAGTTATAATATATGTAGGGTTAATGACAGCTTAAACCCTTCCTTTTTGTTGATGTGGCTTCTTTTAGAGTAAAGTTGTGGTGGTATATGGCTATTTCAAATTCAGCATCACAATCAGCTGAAGAAAAAGATCATGTAGTCGACTGCCAAGGTCAAGGGAGCTTTCAAGCGAATATTAGTTCATTTCTGTATTAATTATATAAATAATTCATAAATCTGTATTAATTAATTAGTTTGGCCAAATTTAGGAACCATATAAAGAGAATGTATTTCAAAATTAAATGCTAATTTATATTAACTGGGACAAGTGAGTGATGTGATAGCAGTGGCAGTGCAGGTCTGTCTGTCACTCGTCAGACACCACTCCTAAGGATGTTGGTAGAAGATACAACACGGTGGTATGGACAGCGACGCCGAACTCTCCCATTTATCATGAGCAGATAAGCTAAGATAGATTAAATTATAAAATAGTCCCCCTTCCGTATTAATAAAAATCAATTCTAAATTCATTTTTAAGTCGACATAGCTAGTTGCTGGTTAATCGTCAGGTTAGATTCACGGCTTCTGGGTTTTCCATTCAAGATGTAATTGGACTTCAACATTAAACAGTTCAAACCACTTTCATAAATATTCCAAATTACTGCCATATAGAGACCTCATTTTCACCACAAAGTGCTAACCTAATTTGCCTAAAAATTAATGTTTGAAATAAACAATTAACATATAGATGTTTTTACGGCTTAAGATGTGTTTAATTATATTGTACTAGCTGTACCCGCCCGCTTCGCCGGTCATAATATTGAGTTTGATTTAGAACCTAATAGCTGAAAGAATTCGAGCATTTTTGCTTCTTCTACCAATATTAGATTTTTTAGGAGGCATGTCATAAAAAGTAAACTGCAAAACAAATAATTATTTATTTTTTATTTTCAAGTTTCACCACATGTTTTAATTACCGAGGAAAAAAGGTTAACACCAAATACAGATCACCTGATCAAGTAAAAGTAGTGTGTGCTACACTCTCAAGGTGAAATGTAGAACTACAATAAATCAAAACATATACAGTACTGTTGTTGTGAGAACTTCAATCTGCTTATTACATGTGAAACTACATTAAACCACACAGTCATATGTTTTTTGTAAACAATTCAGATTCTCCATTTGAATAACATGGGATCTTTAGGAGCCCGTGGGGCGGGACCCTGTGGACGGATCTGCATCAAACTTCACAGAAACCATCTCGGGAGTATACAGTTCAACATCCTAAAGTTTCATGGCGATCGGTTGGATGGTTTGGCAGCGCATAAACTTCAAACATATATATGTATATTTATACAAACATCCTCTTTTATAAATATAAATACAGTTACATGTAACTGCTTATGGTTTACTTTGTTAAGTTAGAGTACATGTAAAATTTGACACTATTTAATGTAACAATGTATACAGACAGAATAAATAAAAATGTTTGAAATTACTTCAGTTAAAAAAAAAAAAAAATACTCACCTTCAGAATCTGAAACTGTTTAAAAATAAAAAGAATAATTTTCAAAATCTTTATTAACTTAAAGAATTTTCAAAGTTTATTGTTAAAACTGAAAGAGTAGCAAATATAAACAAAGTACATGTATAAAATCTTTTATAAATTCAAATAATGAAAATTTATTCCTTTAAAAGGGTACACACAAAAACAATGTCATTATAGGAATAGAAGTTGACCACAGTATCCAATATTTGTGGCCAACGTTAATTCAAAAAAAACACAATACAAACAATTTAATTGTGAGTCCAGCAACAAAATAAAAAACTCGCACTCCGTGGCGCCTGTGTTGAAGCAAAGAACAAAAAATTTAGTAATAAAAATTATAATATAATAACATTAATTTAAAAAAGAAAAATTACAATTAGTAATTTAAAGTTCTTACTTTAATAATTAATATCATATAGGCCTACTTGCTTAAACAGTATCTATATTATAAAAGAGGATGTTTGTATATATATATATATATGTTTGAAGTTTATGCGCTGCCAAACCATCCAACCGATCGCCATGAAACTTTAGGATGTTGTCCTGTATACTCCTGAGATGGTTTCCTTGAAGTTTGATGCAGATCCGTCCACAGGGTCCCGCCCCACGGGCTCCTAAAGATCCCATGTTATTCAAATGGAGAATCTGAATTGTTTACAAAAAACATATGACTGTGTGGTTTAATGTAGTTTCACATGCCATAAGCAGATTGAAGTTCTCACAACAACAGTACTGTATATGTTTTGATTTATTGTAGTTCTACATTTCACCTTGAGAGTGTAGCACACACTACTTTTACTTGATCAGGTGATCTGTATTTGGTGTTAACCTTTTTTCCTCGGTAATTAAAACATGTGGTGAAACTTGAAAATAAAAAAAATAATTATTTGTTTGCAGTTTACTTTTTATGACATGCCTCCTAAAAAATCTAATATTGGTAGAAGAAGCAAAAATGCTCGAATTCTTTCAGCTATTAGAGCTGCTGAAACATTTAATAAATAATGGTTTTTTTCTATAATTCTTTTTATTGCTTTATTTTGGTATGTCACTGAAAAATGAAAGGCGAGACAACGTCCGCCGGGTTCAGCTAGTATTATATAACTCCCAAAATATATACAAATAAACAACTTGAGTAGGCAGGTATATATAACTTAAAATATATATACATCTAATTAATTATGCAAGCATTTAGAAAGGACACGTCATCATTAGAAAATAGCCAATGTTTTGTTTGATTTAAAAACGAATTTAAGTTGGAACAAGATTTAATATAACGTGGCAATTGATAAAATTACTTAGGAGCAACATACTGTAAAGAATGTTTAAAATTAGATTTATTGACTTTAGGTAACCTAAATATTCTTTGGAAATTACTTCTTGTTTGGTAAGACAGGTTTTCTGTACCAGTGTTGCCACTTCTAATATAAAATAGCTTTAAGATTTTGTACACAAATAAGTGGTTAATGGGTAATATTTTCAGATGACAAAACAAAGGGTAGGAGCTCTCTCTTTTGCGACAGTTGAGTATTATTCTTACAATATGTTTTTGGGATACTCTGAGTTTTTCCAAATAGTTTTTGAAAGTTCCCCCCCAGCATTGTATACCGTATTGTAACCTGGAATCTATTAGAGCAAAGTAAAGCATTCGTAATAGACTAGGTTCACAAAAATTCTTCAAAAAATAAAAGGTTCTGATTGAAAGTTTGATTTTCTTATGTAATATTGAAATGTGGGGTTGCCAATTTAGATTTTATTCTAAGTTAAGACCCAAGTACTTAAAACAATTATTTTTTTCTATTACTTCACATTTGCAACCTATTATTGCACAACTCAAATTGTGAAATATTAACTCTGCAGGAAATTCAAAACTATTAACTGAACTAAAATTTACATATCTTGTTTTCTTAACATTAATTATCATTTTGTTCTCACAACACCATACTCTTAATAGTTCTAAATCTTTATTTATATTCTCCCAGATATCATCAATATTTTTCTCTGAATAAAAAAAAGCAATGTCGTCCGCAAAAGCACTTTTTGACCTTGTAAGGATAGTTTGAGTAAATCGTTTATAAAAACTAAAAATAAGGTAGCTGATAGCACTGATCCTTGGAGTACACCAGCTTGTACAGTTAGTGGTGTGCTAAATTGATCCGCAATTTTGACTGTTTGGACTCTATTACTTATAAAACTGTTAAACCAATTGAGCGCAGTTCCCCAACTCCAGCTGCTTCCAATTTTGACAGTAATACATTATGATAATGAGATATCATAAACATTTAGATTGCATACTGTTAAAACATTGCTAGTTAAAAACAATCTCACCATTCTGTAGACTAAATATTTTAAAGTTGAAGAATATATATTTCCTACTATAAATCAGTTTTGTTTACCATAAAGAAGTTTTAGGATTTTTCATTGATACATTTTATGAATTTAAATGATAAAATACACATAAACTAACAAAACAGTAAAGTTATGGCTGTTTAGTTCATATCAAGAATAGAGTGAATATAAGAAAGATGCTTAGAAAAAGAGACAAATAACATTTTTTGTCACTATTT
This sequence comes from Stictocephala bisonia, assembly GCA_035578905.1. Classification (NCBI taxonomy): domain Eukaryota; kingdom Metazoa; phylum Arthropoda; class Insecta; order Hemiptera; family Membracidae; genus Stictocephala; species Stictocephala bisonia. The sequence goes on along the minus strand of JAQJVL010000653.1, from coordinate 219,515 downwards.
GGACAGTAATTTATGTGGTAAACGTAAAGAGTTTTTAAGTTCAATAATTGTTTACTGTCTTTCCACAGTAATGCTAAGTTACACAGATTTTAAAGTGATGGATTACACAATGTTAAAAAGTTATATTTTGTGAAAGTATATTTCTCATTTTATGATATTACATGAAATGTCTTGGTCTGTATTTCTCATTAATATCATTCAATTTTAATATGGATAAATTAAATTAATTCAATACTATTCATTGTAAAGCCTCATTTCCATTCATAACATCCCAGGCTCAAGTCATACAACATGTGCCAGCATAAATGCCTTGAAAATTATCCAGTGTTTCCATTTCATTCAACTTCTGCAACATTTAATTATAATTGGTAGCTTGGCACATTTTTATTCCCAGAACTTATTGCAAACCGTTTCAATACGGCAGCTTTTGCCGTTACTTGTTGTGCATCTTCTTGAGGGATAAATTTGTAGTAATGGAAACAGGGCTTAAGAATATAAGTTTTACAAAGGAACAATAAATGGCCATACAAAATAGACAAGACAACTTTATTACTTGTGTAACATAATGATTAAATACATATATTTTTATTATTTACAACAGGCTGTAATTTCTATATATTCCAACACCAAACCATATTAGCTTTTGTTTATGTACAAAACCCACTCAGCTCACTCCTCTTGCCTTTTTAATGGAATGCTCAATTCTGGTCTTTATGGAGGCGAACAAACTATTATGAAACTATTATAAACAGAATTGTCAATATTTCATTAAGAAACTCAAAAGTAAAACTTTCTTCAATTTTATCATGCAGGGAAAATTATTAAGTGAACTATGAATATAGTGGTTTATCTAAAACTAAAACAATTAATACAGAGGTTCTTAAATTGTACTTCAAGTTCTGTAGAGAACCTTCAACAAATAAACTACTTTTAACTATAAATTTTATATTCCACACAAGAACAACATGTATTGCCGACAAATTACTAATAAAGCCCATTTAATACTTTATGGAAAGCTTTTGCTAAATTGAAACTGATTAATCTGATTTACCTTGCTTAATATATACATTATTATTCATTAAAAAGAAAAAAAACAGAAAATTTATATGTATCAAAACCAAACAGAATCAAAATGTTTAACATAAATATGATTAAATAATTCAGCGAACAGGGCTTGTGGCATATGAATATTTGTAAAGTGGAGTTATCTTCTTGATTAGTTAAATTTGAAAAACTGCATCTGCATGACATATACATTAGAACAGCAGATCCTCATCGCCCTCATCCAGCATGTTCCCGGCCTCCCTAGCCTCCTTAGCCTCGGCTTTGTGAAGTGCCTCCAAGGCCTCCCGCTTGGTTCGGGCAATTCGTTTCTTGTCCTGAATTTTCTTTAATCTGAAACAGATACTCTTAGTACGAATACGGTTACGAAATGAGTGGCACATTTTCTCTATCTTACATAATATTTAAATTCGAAATCTACTGAATAAACTTTATAGTAGCATATTTTATATTTGGGTTGGGTTAGTTCCAAAATGTTATTTATTCATTATTAAGGACTTTAGGGTCAAATTAAAATTCTTTTATTTTCCATTATGCAATTTATATTACAAGTATGCATCTTCATTAAATACTATCAAAAGGATTTAATACATGATAGCTTGCGACAAACCTTAGCACCAATAACGTATATGACTGAAACAGAAATCTAATTTGATGAATGGAGTCCAGCCAGGAAATCTCTTCTATAAAGTAATATCAAATATTCAGAGGTTCAGTACTTTAACAAGGATTTTTAATAAGATAAAAATTTTTAATGGATTTATACTATACCTGTAGAATTCTTCTCTTTCCAATTCATCCAGCTCTGAAATAATGTATGCCAATGTCCGCTCAATTCGAGGAATTATAACTGAAACATCGGGTAGTTGTTAATATTTTGACTTTCGTATACTATGTATGCTTGATATGTACCTTACTTCAGAAGAGCCAACAAGTGTAGCTCTGCTCAAGTCTGTCAGTATTGCTAGTGCCACATAAAGATAATAACAAAGGTTTAATAGTTTATTTATTTTTTAGATAACCCTTGGAACGTGTCTTGAAACCCACAACAATGTTCATGACTACAACACTAGACACGCCTCCAGGTATGTTCTTCCCCAGCACCAAACTGGCCTCTATGATAAAACACCATATTATTCTGGAAGAAAATTCTGAAATCGACTGCCAGAAGCCCTTCAAACACTAACCAGAAATTCACTGAAGAAATCGCTCCAAGAATTCCTTCTTAAGAGACCCATCTACAGCATACAAGAGTTCCTGGAAACAGCAAACACTTGATTTTTCTAAAAAAACTTGCTTTATTTAATGACTAATGCTTACAAATCTAAGCAGCTTTCCACTCATTAGCGCACCCGTCCACTCATACACGTACAGTGATATAGACCCACCCGTCCACTCATCCACGTACAGTGATATAGATTTTTTACTTGAATGATGTTTATTACTTGAAGTTCATGTAATAAACAAATTTTAATTTGGATCTTAAGGGAAGTATTAGAGTGGATTAAAATCATTGTGCCCCCACCTGTTGTAGCTTTCCTACAATAACAGCTGCTGATTTTATAATTTGGAATTTGTCGATAAACAATATAATTTCCAGAGCATGTATGTTCAGTTAAGAATAACATCTCAAGCACAGGCTGGAATTCAGATAGTGTTATGTCAATATTGGATGACAAATTTTGAATATTTTGATGGAATATGGAAATGGTATTAACTTTATACTTAGCGATATGCTCCTTAACCTTAACGTGTGATTTTGGCCTAAAGCTGCAAATTAAATTAGGATTATTTCCAAGTACATTTGGGTTTATTACTTGAGTAAAAGAGACAATATGGAGTCTCAGCTCTTCCAAATCTTGCAGTTTTTATTCGGTATACTTGATCTTTTAGATAACCCCAGAAATAATAGTCCAGTCAGGAAACATTTGGATACCGTGCTGAACATTCTATCATGCCTCTCTACCAATCCATTTACTTGAGAACAACACATGATTTAAATGTTGTCCTATGTCTATACCGAAGTGAGTAGGTGCTCCATCTTGTTTAAACCGGTGGTTTCAAAAGTTATCACCAACAATATCTGGCAGGGTAGAAATTATTTGGTTCAGAAGCATTTTTAAATATTGAACAGAGTTCATGTTCCTTTCTATAAAAAAAGGACCAACCACCTGGACTCCAAGAATACCAGTCCGTATTTAATTTCTGCAGACGTTATGTATGTTTCTCAACCATACAATGAGGTTGAGTGTTTTATTCCAATACAGGTGATTGTGTGTACTGACAGTTCCATTCAACATGAATATTGCTTCATCAGTAAATATGTTGTTTATTGGAAGGATCAGATCCCTATCTATGCTGGTCATCATCAGTTCACAAAATTCCAAAGGAAGATCAAAATCATGTTCACATAATTCATTAAGCATTTTATAACCTTTATAATGATTTTGCTTTAAAATTTTACTGACTGCAAATATCTGATTTCATAATGAGATGCTGCAGTCATAATCGAGTAATGTTTTTCTTCAACAAATGTCTGTGATACATCCAACGACTTTTCAAAATTTGTTGCTATCCGTGGCCTTCCAGAGATTGGTTGTGGCCTTCCTAATGCTAGCTGTATCTTTAAAGCGCTGTTTTGTTTTTACTACGATTGATTTTTCAATAAGTTTTCTTTCCGGAAATGTTGCATTAAATAAATGACGTAGTTCATCCAAAAATGGAATACGGTCACCGTAACCACACATAATTATTTATATGATTATTTCATGCTCACTTACTGACAGAGTGACAAGGGATACAAAGATTTCAGAAAAAAACATTAATCATGGTAAATGTCGAGTTACAACTTGGTACTGCACTCAATACTTTTAAAAGGGAATAGAAACCAGTAAACTTGTTCCTGAAATGGTTAAAAACCTTAATGTCTTGTTATTGTTCTACTAATGGGCATAGTTCCAGTGATAAGAAAGAAAAAAATCTGTGTTAACTTTCCTTACAACAATCCAAAGTTTAGGTAGGATTTCCCAAATTAGTTGTCAATAACAAAATCATTGACAGAATTTTTCTTTGCTTGACCGGCTCTTTAAAATGACATGCATATAACCTATGTTTACATTAAAATTTATCTACTGACTCTTTGTGAGCATTCCCCTATTGGAGTTAGATAGACTGTAAGGGCGTAAAAAAGGTTTTTAGTCTCAATTCAATTTGCAAATTTTTAATTCTGCCTAACAGTCTAACTAACAGTTAGTACAAAAATTAAAACATCTACAGATTTTTCAGCACCTCGATAAACTTTGATCGCCACCATTATATTTAGGGTGAACTTTTTGATGTCTGGGTTTGTGGCATTTTAATTTACTACTAACACACTTCATTACATATGCATCTCACCTTTGGCTGTAATTTAAAATTTCCTTCTGACAGGCGGACACTCCTGTCAAGATAAAAAATGTATAGTTGCCTCAAAAAGTAGATTTTTATATCTAGTATTGATATACCAATTGATTTCTTTTGTGAATGCCTCTGGTCTGAGGAAGGTGAGCGTGGTTCACCGAAATCGATCACCATAATATTCGTGCATTTTGTACTTCTATTGTAATATATTTGTGCATTTTGTAATAAAATTGTGTTGTGAGGCGTTTACTTGTACTGCAAGTGTTATTGCCCTCTCTGTAATAGTTTAGAAAATATTAAACTGTTTCCAGACTTTTCAGCACCCCTGTATTTTTAAAACTATCAATTGTAACTATTTTTTTTCTAGAAACTCTGCTAATATGTATATACATCTACAAAATATAACAAGTTTTACATGCAAATTCTTGTTTTTTTTTTTTTTTTTTTATTTAGTCTGTAAAAAGTAGATTATTTTCGTATTTCAACTCCAAAATTCGGGGCATTTTTTTTATAGAAGGAGTAGGATTATTTTAAATATGTATATTACTTACTTTGTACAGATATACATTTTTCTTTAAATTAGATTTTATTACATCCTATTAGAACAATTAGCTCCCGAGTTGTATTACTGTAAACACTTGCAAACACCAAATTTGCTACATGTGTATATACAAAAATAGCTGCCATGTTAGCATTATGACAAAGATAAAATTGTTTAAAAATAGGTTTTGAATCCTTGAAAGTGATTGAATCAATTTATGGCATATGATTTTTTTTAATTGTCAAGCAACCACCTCTGAACTTAAAACAGATTGAGACAAATAAATGACAAGTAAATTTTTGTAACATTAAATCCGTAATTCAAGATAGATGTTTTTTATCTGACATGTGTGTTTGATCATGAATGTAACATAAACTTACATTACATTCGTGTTTGTAAGTGTAAATCACATACACTGACTTGAGACATAAATTTTAGGTTAAGTATTAACAAATATTTAGCTTTAAAAGTTCTTTTTCATTTTGGATGATAAAAATGAAATATTTTTTTATTTTAAATATATAGTAATGATAACATAAAATATATTATTATATACATTTTTATAAATATACCTACAATGCTCAAAAAAATTATGCCTTATATTCACAGTAAAGTGAATTTATCACTTTACTGTAAAATATATTTCTTCCTAATGTGAATTAAACATTTTTTTTACTTAAAAAATAATCTATATATATATTATTATTATTAATTATTCATTTCTAAGACGCCGATCGTAGAGATATGGGCGAATATGAGGCGTGAATTAGAGTGATGAGTGTAGATGAACGAGTGTAGTCATTGTTCTATCTGAGTTCGACTTAGCTCAGAAAGGACTATTCATTAATAGCCCAATAGCCAGGGCAACTATGGGACCTACAGCTTTATGTGGAATCCGAACCACGTAGTGTTGGTCTGATCTTTAGTTAACTGACAAGTTTGACACTTAGTTCTCTTCCCTGAACCTGAACCTTGACTATCATTCAACACGGACACTCCAGACTTCTCTAGAAGTGTCTATATTGATGACAACCATTGAGCGGACGCCGCGTCGGTATTAAGAGAACCGAGCATGGAACCTATCGCCTACAATCTCCCAAACACTTTGTCCCCAAGCAGTTAAGTTACAGCACTGTGCCACCAGTGCCGACATATATATATATAGGGTGGAAAAAAATTTGGAAACGCTTTCACAACTTTTTTATGACATCACTTGTAAAAGTGATATCTTGTATATGATCATGATTGCAAAGAACATACTTTTTGACACCATTAGCGACATTTAATCTCTTCAGAGGGACGACCCATGAGTTGAACAAAAATCTTAAAGTAAGCTTAGGTCGAGTTTAGTATCAAATGAAATGTGTATTCAAGAGAAATTAATTGCCGCAAACTTGACTTTCAAAAGGTTTATCCTTTTAAGAGAAGTGATCATTTGAATTTCAAAGTAACTAATTTGAACAATATTATTTCCCCACTATTTAACGGTTTTAAGTAAATTATTCTGATCAAAAATTATACTTTATAGAACACAATTATTCAAATAAATTAAATTATCAAACTATCTATGGTAAAAATAACGTTGTTGTGAAAGCGTTTCCATATTTGTTGTCCACCCTGTATATATATATATATATATATATATATATATATATATTATTATTATTATTTTTATACTGCACAACAGTTAATATATATATATATAAAACTGTTGTGCAGAATAAAAATAATAATAATTTGTTATTTATCATTGAATAAGGAATATCTTATGGTGGTAAGAGAAAAATTATTAAAAAACAAAGACTAGGTACAGTGCAGCGCTAAGGATCATCAGTTCAAATCTAGATTTGACTAGTTATTTCTTTCATGCAACTTAACCCTTTGAGGACAGGGTGCCTATATATAGTCGACAGTGAACGTATGTGAGAATCCCCAGGTGCCTATATATAGTCAATCTGGTTTCCGTCTGTTTACGTTTAAATAAAAGTTGACAACTATTTATATCGCTTGTATTTGGCCTAACAAAGGTTTTCGGAATGTTATTCCACTATTCTATTTTTATTCCAATACCTTTGGATATTTTTTTTTCGTCTGATAATAATATTTGTGTCTCATAATTTGGTGCGCACAGCTGACTGGGCGATCGATTAACGTGACCTCTGGCACTGTTGTTTAATGTCTAGTAGTGATTGTTGTTTACTGCATTTGGTTACGTGATCTATTTTATGTTTTATAATGTTTATTAACTATTTTAGTATTATTGTGTAATAGTGGTGAACAGTATGGCTCGTAATATAAATCTTACTTACCAATGAGTTAGATCGAGAACTAAACAATGAACTTACAAAGGACAGTGAAATAGAATAATCAAACAGCAAAAGTGAGGTTAGTTTTGTTGATAACAAGCTTTGTTAGATTTGTTTAAAATTTTGTACAAACATAATTACATAGATATTGCACAAAATGATAATACTGCCAACACTAAAAATATTTATAGTTTTAGAAATAAAAATTATTTTTTTTTTATAATTTTAATTTTTAATTTCTGAATATCAAATTGTACCAACAAATATATACAATTTTTTATCTTTAATTTGGTATAAAAATCATGATTCTATCTCCATGAAAAAAGTTATTGCTTTTATTCTAAAACTCTGCAAAACGGCATTTTTAAAAGCATGCAGGTTTTTGGAACCATGCTAAAAAATGAAGCAACAAAATTTTGTATTTTTAATTGTTGTTGCTTGTCTTTAAAGGGTCTCATATGTAAGAATGTAAGAATGTTAATAGTGCACTGGTCTGTAGCATAGTGGTGTAAGGCTCACATTAAATAAACATGAGGGGGTGTCCTGTATGGGGGTGTAGTTGACCAGACCAGTGTTACTATTATAGTTCCACGGAACGGTTTTTCAAATTTTCAGATAATAAGAGGAGGAGGACATTTAAATGTTTTTTTGTATTTAGAATTAACATAAGTGTACACGACATAATAAAGCATGTAAAAACATAATAATTATACAATAAAAATCATTACATATAAAATAATTCCCTCTCTAAAGGGTTCAGAAAAAAATAAATGGGAAGCGACTTTACAAATGGAAGTGAAATTGAATAAAAAACAGATAGTGAAACATATACCATGTTCAATTGCATTGACTCTCCTGTTGGTGATCTTGATGACTTCATCCAGAGTGACAAACGATGTCTGCAAAGATGCCAACTCCACCAATAATTTTACTGCGCTCTGATAGTTTTTCTTCAGTTTTGCCAACTGTTGACCTCCTCGGGCCAACCCTGCCAGTTCATATGTATCAGTGCCATCTTGATAACTCTCAAACACAGGAAGGGTCACACCTAAAAAATAGTAAATATTTAACTGTCACAGTAAATTATTAAATTGAACACATACAATATAGTACTGTGTTGTCAAATACATGGATGAATTTATGTATTCGTATTGACTTTACGAATACATAAATTGTTATTGTTCTCAAAACTTCAAATAATTTGCAAATTTTAAAACAAAAAGCAATATGTAATACCAGACTTCACACACACAACCAGCTTTATATTTACAATATGCTCAATGCAAAACTCTGGTCAGTTCAATCCTTCTAATCGTATTTGTTTGGTTGAATGTTTATTCATACCACAGATGTTTTTATTTAAAACCTCTGTCTATTGGTTTAATGTTTATATTTAACCTTGCTTTAACATATGTTTTACATTTCTATAATTTTGGTTGCTAGGCAATTGTTTTGTTTAGAGAAGTTAGAAATGTAGTATGGCCATTGTTTTTTCATATTCATCTTTAGTACGAGCTCAACGAGTAATGGCCTGGTGTCTTAGATTCATAAATAGATTGAACATTCGGAAAGAAACTAATTCATGCACTAATCCACTTCAACCACAAGAACTCCAAGACGCTATGACAGTTCTCATGAAAATAGATCAACAGCTTCATTTTCCACAAGTTTACTCTAGACTTCAATTAAAACAATACATCAAGCAAAATAGCAAAATAATTCCATTACAACCTTTCATGGACGACTCAGGACTGCTGAGAGTTGGTGGAAGACTCAAGAATGCACCGATTTCAACAGACCAGAAACATCCCATCCTCCTAGCATCAAATTCTCACTTAACTAATCTCATCATCAAACAAGAACATATTAGAAACCTTCATGCAGCTCCACAACTTCTTTTAGCATCACTGAGACAAAAGTATTGGCCTCTCTCAGAGGTAGAGAAACAGCAAGAAAAATAGTTCACAACTGCATAACTTGTTTTAGAGCAAACCTGAAGATCCATCAGCCTCAGATGGGATCTACCCACAGACAGATTGCAAGTGTGCAGGCTATTCACAAATACTGGAACAGATATTTGTGGCCCAGTGTTTGTTAAATCTTCAAAGAGAAAAAACTCTACTTGCACAAAAGGTTTACATTGTGATGTTTGTTTGCCTGTCAACAAAGGTCATTTAACATGAACTTGTATTTAACATGACAGTGGAGGCATTTGTTGCAGCCCTGAAGTGTTTCACATCAAGAAGAGGTATATGCACCGACATATACTCAGACAACAGGAAGAATCTTTTTGGAGCCAACAACGAGCTGGAAGAACTAAGGAACCTCTTTCTGAGTGAATTTCAATTATTTGTGTTCAATTCTATTTAATTATGATGGCGTAGTTATTTGTGTTCATTCTTGGGTTATTTTGTATATATGTTTTGTTTGTATAAAAGATTTCATGTTTTTTTTAAGTATTTGTCAAATTGTTTAATTTTATCTGTTTAAATGTTGTTAAATATTATTAGAGTTGTAATGCAAAACGGTTTTGTTTGTCTTTTATATGTTTGAAAATTTGTTATTATTTTGATCCATGAATGTAATGCAGCTTATCAATATAGTTTTGTTACATTTCAGTTATATTAGATTAATATTAATTTTAGTTATAATTTGTAAACTTTGTTTGGAAGTACACTTCCAGCGGGGGGAGAATGTTTGGTTAAATACATACCACAGATGTTTTTATTTAATAGCTCTGTGTATTGTTAATGTTTATATTTAACCTTGTTTTTAACATGTTTTATATTTCTATAATTTTGGTTACCAGGCAATTCTCTATATGTTAAGAAAACTTAGAAATATAGTATGGCCACTGTTTTTTATAGTTAGTTCAATTTTCATAATTTTTATACAGCTCACTATTGTCGAATGAATAAACAGTATTTGTGATAAAAATACAAGTGTTTTCATCTCATTTCTTTTAATATCAATAGTTTATTCCAATTTCTAATACACCGCGCACCAGCGCCAACAGTATTCCATAACTACTAATTTTAAGACAAGATTCTGCTGCATTACTAAATTTGCAAAATTGGTTTTAAAGTTTTTAATTTGTTTGACATTGAAAATATATTTTGGCGAGTTCCAAAGAACAGAAAAATTACATCTGAACTGATCTGAAAATTATTTTATATTATTTATTCATCTTTTTATTTGAGTAATTTCTTAACCCTAAAACTGAACAATTAAACATCCATATTCTCACTGAATGCCATAATTTGTTAGGTAGCAATCTAGTATGTTTATAGAATGAATATAAAATTTAATATGTTTAAAATTAATTATGCTACACATGAATTTAGTGACGAGGACATTGAGGTTTATAGAATAGAAATAAAATTATCTGAACTAAACGATAAATTTTCCTTAGCATTTTTCTAGAAAACAAAATTTATTTAAACATCCACCCACTTTTAACAAATTTATAATCTTATTGCAAAAAATCCCAAATATACAAAAGTACATAATTCCATTATGAAAATTAAAAAAAATCGTTGTAACCTAAAACTTAGAAAAAATCTATATACAATCGGGAAAAAAACAGTAACACAAGGGCTGTGCTTGGAAAATTATGAACATGTATCTTATAGAAATAAAACTTCCAGAATTTATAACATATTATTTATAAATATATCTACATTTGTGTAAAACTAGTAAAACAATTTTTTTCTGTTATCCATGAAAAATAAATAATTCTTAGTTTTTAAGAATGATTAAATAGTTCAATCATTACAAAACAAAATAATGATTGCTTATATATTATATTACTCATTGATTATATTACTTAATAAATAACAATATTCAGAAGAGTAATGGGTAAACAATTGCTGCAAAGTAAATTACAAAAATTACTATGTATATTAACTGGAAACAAGCAAACATAAAAAATGAACTTGTTTAAACATTTACCAACCCCTTTCTTCTGAAAACAATCTTATGGTAGATTCAGAATATTGGTTCTTTTATATTATTGAAATATGAACAAGAATAGTAAAAACTATTTAAAGAAGTTAGTAAAAATAACTAAAACACAGTTTTAAATTATTTAGTTCACTCTAAGTACAAACTAAATAAAATAGTAGGTATAAACCTAATAAAACAAAATACAAACATAATAGAAAACAACATTGGAGAATGCCAAGCCAGTTTAGACCAAACAGATCCTGTCCAAAACGAATATAAATATCAAAAGAGATATAAAAAAAAGAAATTGTCTGTACATTTATTGACTTTAAAGGGCTTACAATGCCACTGATCATTAAACCTCTTACAAATTTTAAATGAGTACATTCTAGACGTAATAAATGAGTAAATTCTAGACGTAAAGAATTTAATATTGATAAAAGAAACACTAACTAAACCAAAAGTAAATTTGATAGAGGAAATTTCAGAACCATTTGAAATAAAAACATATTTTAGAAAAGATGGATTTTCACCATTATTATTTGAGTATTAGAAAAATTAATCCATGGGGAAAAATATAAACTAACATGGATCAAATTTGGAATGTTGGACCATGTAGAAAAAATGCTGTCACATAACTTAAAAATATATAGACAAGTTGATTGTGATAAGAACAGATCATTTCTAACACTAGGTTTGAATAATGTATCTTATACTCTTTATAAGAGAGTGGGGATGTATCCAGACTGATTACACGCATTTTCGTCGGCTCCTTGGTTATTCTTGATTATTGGTGGTATTTTACAGCCTTTTTAAATATTATTTTAGTGTTTTGAACTCCTTGTTGTCTGCTGAACTTGTTGATGAGTGTACTTTACTTAATTTCTTAGCCCACGATTACCTAGTAATTAAGGTTTTTAATGGTACATTCACTACATAAGACACGATCGAGTAAGGCAGTGGCTGATGGAGCAAGATCTAGGAGGCTCGACCAGACGCTATCTGTGGACTCTGCACCCTGTACTGATAAGCTTGACATGAACGCCGTAGCCATTGGGGAGTGTGTGACAGCCTGCTTCTCAAACGATGAGGTAATTGATAAGTTTACCTCTAAATTATTTACCAACCTCAAGGTCATCATGTGGGAGATGGTTGCTGAATCCATGAAGGCTGTGATGGAAGACGTGGTGGCACTACTGTATTACTTGGCACTACTGTGGCCAAACCTGGGGACAACGGTTTAAAGCTGAATTCTAAACCACCACCAGAAAACAATGTAAAAATTATAATCTCCCGACAGTTCGTTAAGTCATAGTTCTGTACCGCCTTAAACATTGCGTACACGTACACACCCGCCCCTACATGTACGGTGGTACTGACCTACCCAACCGCCCCTACACGTACATTGGTAATTTATGTACGTGCACACACACAAAATGGTGCCAACAATTCTCATGTTTAAACAAGAAGCAACTCACAAAAATGTTTATACTGACATTTTGGATGCCATTAAAAATGACCCAAATTTATTGGAAAAGGTAATAACATGTGATGAATCCTGGTTTTTTTACGTATGATCTGGAAGAAGTGCCAATAAATTCATTGGAAGACACTTCAAATTCAATAATCAGCGTACGATCATCACTTCAAGAGGACTGTCGTACTGATGATCTTGAGCAGTACCAAAGACGCAACAACTTGGAGTTGTTTGGGGTGCCTGGGACTGAAGGTGAGGACACTGTAAATTGGTGGTCAAGAGACAGTGTAAATTCCAAGAGAAGTTCAACGTTGATGTGTCCGAGAGCAGCCTAGACCAGTCTCATCAAGTTGGCCGAAGACCTCCGCCTGTGGCAGATGGTAGTAAGCAACATCGTCCCATCATCGTACGTTTCTTAAGTTACCGGGATCGGAGGGCAGTGTTCTCGGCAAAGAAAAAACTCAAGGCAACTGGGGTGAACATCAGGGAGGACTTGACAACCAACTGCTGCATAGGGCCACAGAGAAGTATGGAAAGGGTCGGACTTAGACTCTGGATGGCAGGATCATGTGGATCGACAAGTCGGATGTTAGAGGTGTGTGAACAACATTTTCTGACTTTCCAGACCATGCAAACTAACTTGCGGAAATTTTTATTTATTTATTTTCACTTTTTTCTTGTTTGTATTATTTCATCTTGATTTTGAATCACCATATTATCAATATATAAAGTAAATGTTGTTTTTGTTTTGTTTTGGAAAGTATTGAGTATTCATTTACCATAATAATCTGTTTTTATCAATGTAAAAGTATCATTATTGTTTCTCTATTCACTGAATACTCATTCTATTGTAATAGTTTATTTCCAATTTATTATATTATATTAAAGAGTCTTGTTTATCTTATTTGATATTGTTTTATAATTAGCACATTTTTAGTTTGTTTCTTCTGGATGTCTTCCTTTACATAATTATTCATTACATTTTTCCTTTTAATATTACAATAATTAAATTTGTATAGTTAAATATTGTTTTATATTTAGCATATTTTTATATTGTTTCTCTGGATGTCTTAATAATAATTACTCATTCCGTTTTTCCTTTTAATATAACAATCGTTAAATTAAAATTTGTTTTTGTTTTAATTTTTATTTATTCATTCATTTCTTTAATCAAGACGGAAAATAGGAATCCCAATTTGGTGCACTAATAATACAAGTTTTCTGATTTGATCATTGTTGTATATGACTGTAATCATGTTTTTAACAGTTCAGAAAATTTTCACAAGCTATATGTGAACATTTTAATTTCATAACTGAAATTATGCTATAGCTTTTTATGTGTTATTATAATTCCTTTTTTTATTATCTTGTACACTATAATAGTTTTAGTTATCCTTTTTATGGTTTAGTGTTAAATATCATCATCAATTAGTTAAATTTTTTCATCACCAATAACATTTATAATATTTGTTCCATAACTGTACTTTGTTTAGGAACCAGTTGTTAATGGGTTGTAGATAGTTTGAATAGTGTTGATCTAAGTTTATCTGTGTGTGTATGTTTGTATGTGTGGTTTGCTGGCATTGTTGCATGTGCCCAGGTCGTCGCTGACCGTTGCTGCTGTAGGTGCCCTGTCATCGCACTTGAACTCTGACACCTCCCCCGCCTCAGGCGGGAACATGCCTTTTCCCCTCCCCGATAATCTCTGCCAAATACTTAAACCATACCGTAAACATCTAAAGGCAGCTCATGTTAATGCCCAATCTTTAATTTACCATTTTGATGAGTTTTTAACAATTTTTAATACTAATTTATTTGATCTTATATTTATATCTGAGACTTGCTGAAACCTCACATTAAAAATAAATCAGTCAAATTACCAGGCTATTGTCTTTATCGAAATGATCGTCTACACAAGGGGGTGGAGGTGTTGCCATCTACGTCAATTCTCACCTGTCTAGTTACATATTGCATGCCTCCGACACTTCTAGAGAAGGAAGGCCTGAATATGTTCTTAGATATCAGCGTTACTGGAACGCATATCCTTGCTAGTGTTTGCTACAGAGCTCCAAATCTTCGTTATCTTTCTGAATATGAGGAATCTCTTCAAGCCCACATGGCTCGATACAGTCATGTCTTGGTGATGGGGGATCTGAACTCTGACTTACTTGGACCTGTTACTTATGATCAAACATACTTAACTACTATGTTACTTTCCTGCAGTATGACAATAATACAACTGGACACCAATTACCATACTACTGATACTTGGCTTGACATCATGGCCGTTACTGACCCGACCCTAGTTGCACACCACAGACAACTCTCTGCTACTGGTCTTTCAAAACACAACCCTATCTTTCTTGTTTATAAACTTTCCCCAACTAAGACTAAGTCTGAATTCATTCAATATCGTAACTACGGTCTAATAAATCATCATGCCCTATTGTCAGATGCAGCAGAGCTGCCCTAGAATGAATTTTTATCATCTAACAATATTAACTTCATGATGCATAAATTTATCTTTCTTTTATTCAATTTTTTTAATGATCATGCCCCAATGATTAAAAAGCGAGTTAATAAAGGACCAGCTCCTTTTATTCGCCTTTTGCAAAAGCAAAGAGACTGAGCTTTTCGTTGTGCTAAAAGTACAAAATCTGCCCATGACTGGGCTATTTATAAACAACTAAGAAACAGATTTCCACAGCAAATAGGAAATTCTAAGATCAGATTTTATTATAATTCCTTTTCTCAAAATCTTTCTACAAAAATATTATGGTCCAAACTTAGAGCTGGATATTGGAAAATTCAAGCAGGAACCCACAATTTCTTTTGACTTGAATTCTCTCAACAATTTCTTCGTTAATGTCACTATACGCATTTACAACTGCACTTCTTAAGATCACTGATGACATTAGGCTAGCCAATGATAAGAGACTTGTTACTATTTTAATTTTATTTGATTTTTCAAAAGCTTTTGATTGTGTCTATCATCCTTTGCTTCTCATGAAATTATAAACGGCCGGTTTCTCCTATGGTTGTGTTAACTGGGTTAAGTCATATCTTACTAACCAACAGCAATTTGTGAGAGCAGGGGATGCTGAGTCATAGTGGAGGCCCATCACACGAGGGGTCACCAAGGCTTCGTCTTCAGTCCTTTGTTATTTTCCCTGTACATCAACAATATTACTGAAGTTATTTATCACGCTACGTTCCACTTGTACGCTGACGATTTATAAATATACTAACATTTTCCTATTAAAGATGCAAATGCTTCTGTATCTTTGATCAACGAGGACATTGACTCAATCACTATATGGGCACAGAAACATGAACTAAAACTGAACGAAACAGCTTCTTTCTCAAATTGATTTTCAATATTTTCCTAAAGTAAAACTGAACAACTACAAACTGGAATACTGGACAAGGTAAAAAACCTTGGTCTTATTATCAACAATACACTGACGTGGAATGAAACTGTTACTTCAACTTGCCATAGTGTCTTTGCTGGCATCCATAGTTTAAAGCGTTTTGCTTTATTCCTTCCATACAATGTTAAAGTCATGCTGGTGAGGACTCTAGTGTTACCTCACTTCAACTAGTCTTTAACGATATGAAGTT
Source organism: Stictocephala bisonia (assembly GCA_035578905.1). NCBI lineage: Eukaryota > Metazoa > Arthropoda > Insecta > Hemiptera > Membracidae > Stictocephala > Stictocephala bisonia. Next base: position 203,164 of record JAQJVL010000653.1, on the reverse strand, counting down.
AAGTTCTCGGAGAGACTGCAACGTGCACAGAATTATTGTATCCGTTTCATTTTCAACCTACCACAATATGATCCTTATTTTGAGTGGATTGGTGTTTTGAAACTGAGAAATCTCTGTGAAAACCATATTCTCACTTTGTTGTATGTTGTAACATACAATCTGAAAGATATTCTTTCTTGTCACAGATTAGTTCTCGTTATACACGAAGAGGAGTTCTACTTCTATCAATTCCACAACATAGAACTACAATTTTCAATCAATCCTTTTTAGTCACTTCATGTCGTTTGTGGAATTCTCTCTTTCATAATTTGAAAGTTATAGAAAACCGTGCCCGCTTAGGGGCGGAGGTCAGGAAGTTGTTGTTTGAACTGCAGTAGTGGGGGGGGGGGGAGATTGGCGGCGATGGGTGGGCGTGCATGTAAGCGGACCATGTATGAGTGATAGTTGTGAATGAGCTTAAATGGTGTAAAATTTATTTATCGTTCATGAAGTATTATGTGTGATCTTCTTGAGTTGTTTTGTTTGTGTACTTTTTGATTCATTTTTGGCTATTGTATCATAAATCTTAATGTACAACTTTTTTTGTGGTTAAATGGTAGAGAGGACTAAATAGTCCTAACTTCGCAACATAAATAAAGGCATTTTTCATTTCTGTTTTCTTTATAAATAAATCACTTTATGAATAAATTATGTGACAGAATAAGGAATTTGCAAGTTTTATATGTACTGTAACTGTAAAAATCAAATCTTTGCCCGTTATTCATCAAACTACTAGAATTTACTAAAAATAAACAGATCAGAGGATCCAAAAAAACGAAAAGCTGAAATAAAAGGAATATATAAATAGTTTCTCTTAAATATTAGTAATTGATCTATCAAAAGTAGTCAGCACTTTTATAAAACAACAATATAATATTAAAATATTCTATTCAGAATGCAGTTTCTGTAATATTTTTAAGTTAAGAAATAAGAAATTACTTAGGCTAATGCCACAGACAATTTTTGTTGCCTTGACAGTGTAATGTATTGATATACATTAATATAATATATTTAAATATTTAGTTGTATCAATTAACAATGTTCTATTTCTCAAATGTAATTATAATTTTATATCATTATGTTGATAATATTAAGACTATATTCACGTCTGTATTTATATAGTAGTGGTGTGATGTGGTGGCGTGATATGACGTCAGTTAAAAGCAATAAAGCCATTGGCTGCCTACACATCACCTGATTTGTTTTGTGTCAACAGCCCTCACCTCACCTCGACACCTTTGTAGTCTCTTCCTGAAATCCGTAATGTAAACACTGTTCCTCCAGGCAGTCAATGTTACCAGTAACATGTGTGCTTATTTTAATTATAAGCTACCCTTATTTACTATCCAAAGGTCTTGGACTAGAAGATAGTACAGACAGGAATGTAACTTCTTCCTCCAACGAGGAAATCACACATTGATTCAAATGGGACCTGGCCACACACACTGCTCTGGGACTGCAACTGTGATTTGAACAAAGCATGTTGTGTTTTTGTGCACTGCGACAAATACGTTACCACGTCTCCTAATTTTTGAATGAGAGATAAATACCATTCAAAAGCGAACACTAAAATGGCATTCACTTAATCTTGCTGCACAGTTGACTGAACTGTTCTTCTTGACTTTGACTGCTCTTGTTGCTACCACCATCGTCAATTCTGCAAAGAAGTGACACGTAGTTTTGTTACTGCTTAAATATTTATGTGTTAAAATTGTATAGTGTTCGACACTGATTAATTTATTAATAAAGTAAGGCTTCAACTTGCACTTTGAGGTATTAGCTTAAAATAATGCTGCAACTGGCATAAAATCAAAATTATGACTGCGATGATTTTGGTTCGAAACTGGAAGCAACTGACAAGTCAAGATAAAAATAAAGTACAAAAAATTATTAATATTTACTATATTTACTATTTAATAATGTAAAACTTAAAGTAAAAAAACGTTCATTAATAACACAAAAAAGAAATAAAAAATATAATTAAAAAATATATTTAAAAACATAATCTTGCCTAGCAGTAAATGTTAAGCCCTCTTCTGCTGGTGTCTTTCATCCTGTTTAGAAATGTAATTCCTCACAGTAACTAGTAGTTCATCATACAAAATTAAGAAAAACCTTTTTGTAGTCATTTCTCAAAAAGTAGATTAATGTGTGATACTGGCCTTCAGATAATCACATTTAGCTCAAAGGATGAACATCAAACCTACTTTTTTTCTTTTCAAATAATTTTAGACTGCAAGAGCGAGTAATAAGTCGTTGTCACTGGGCTAAGACATCGTTCAAACTACGAATTTGTAGGTGTGTGTGGCCACCACTAGGTTTTAGTTTTACAATAAATGACCTACATATATTTTAGCCATAAACAATTATAAAAACTTTTTAAAAAAACTAAAACAATACTTGATTGATGAATGTTTGTATTCATTTGACGAATTTTTCGTACAATCATTAAATTAACATGTGTAGAGTTACTTTATCATCTTCATTATGACATAAGATCTAATTAGGAGTATAAGTGATTTTAATTAGTTATATGCTGATGCTATTTGTGTTTGTATATGTATACTGATGTATATATCTATTTACAAATGTTAAATAAAGGATGATTTGAATCTGAACCATATCTGTCGCAATGCAAATAACACCTGTGTTCCTGTCGAAACGACCAATACAATGTGGTTGTACCCTTAGAGTGGGTAAAGAGTTTTAAAAAGGCCTTTATTGCAAACAATGTGTTGAATTATCTTCTTGAAACTGCAACCAATGACATTCCTTAATCTTGCTGCACAGGCCGACTTGTCTCTTATTCCCCTCTTCCAGTACAATTCTTAATAATAGTTAATTCAATTCAATTCAAAATTCTTTATTGTCACATAAAATACGTTTATACAATAGCATAGGCTATGAAACAGGTGACATTGTCAAACTTTTCAATAAATTACAGACAGGTATAAAGAAAACAAAAACTTAAAAACTATCATTCAGAAATTCCTTTACACTGTAATAATTTTTGTCTAGCAAGAAATGAGTAAGGCTGCTTTTAAAGGTCTTACCAGTTATATTTTTCTTTAATGCCTCAGGTAACTTATTAAACAATCTTTTTCCCATGTAAGTTGGAGTTTTTTCTACTAATTTCAAACGGTGTTTTGGATACTGTAAGTTATTTTTATATCGAGTGCTGTATTCATGTTTAAATTGGGTATTTAAAATTAGGTTATAATTATTCTTTACATATTGCAGAACTTTTTGTATGTATAAGCCTGCCACTGTCAAAACTTGATGCTGCTTAAAAATTCCCTTACATGAAGATCGTGGTGAAGCAAATGTCATAATTCTTAAAAACTTTTTTGTATCATAAAAATATTTTTTGCACCAGGTGCCACACCCCAAAGTTCAATACCATATTGAAGAATGGAATAAAAATAAGCATAATAAATCATCACCCGTGTTTTAATATCGATATTGTTACGTAAAACGATCATTTGAAAGCAAGCTGCATTTAATCTTTTTGAAAGTAATTCTATATGTTTATTCCAAGCAAGATTACGATCAATTTCCAACCCTAAAAATTTGGTGTTATTTGAAAATGAAATTATGTCTCCTTGAAAAACTATGTTATTTTCCAATACATCCCTGGATTGTGGTGTACAAAATTTAATTAATTGTGTTTTTTCATTGTTAAGCTTTAGTCCGTTGACATTGAACCATTTAGTCAGATCTGTGAGAGCTTTATTTACTTCAAAGATGAGATCATTTGCAAAATTATTCTTTACTATAGCTGTTGTGTCATCTGCGTAAAGTACAAGATTATTAGAAATATTTGATGGAATGTCATTGATATACAATAAAAATAACAGCGGTCCTAGTATTGAGCCCTGAGGAACTCCATCTGTAATTTGTTTCCATTCTGATGCACACCTATCTTTATCTTTTATTACCACTGTTTTTTGAAAACGGTTTTCTAAAAATGATTTAATCCAATTTACTGCATTAGATGACAAATTATATACTAACAACTTCTGTATCAATATATTATGATTTACGCAATCAAACGCCTTTGAAAGGTCACAGAACACACCCATTGTACTCTGGGAACCATCCAAGCCCCAGGACACTTCATCAATGAAGTCTGAGATTGCACCTATCGTATTCCTACCTTTTCTAAAACCATACTGCTCATTTGCCAGAAATTCATTCTGTTCCAAGAAACTCAGTAACTGTTCAAATGCTACCTTCTCAAAAATCTTTGAGAATGCTGGCAATACTGAAACAGGTCTATAATTGTCTGGATTTTGCTGATCTCCTTTTTTGAAAAGAGGTTTAAGCTCAGCATATTTAAGTCTATCTGGAAAAATGGACATTTTGAACGATTGATCATTAATATGTTTCATCTACATTCATTTTAAATAACTTTTTTTAAGTTCACTCGCCAGTTGACATGGGCCTACAAGCCTGTCAGCTTTATTCAACAAGCGAAGTACCGACAGTTGGCTAAGTGGGGATTCAAACCTTGGATCTTGCCCTCCGCAGTCCGAAGCCATATCCACTGAGCCACCACGCCAGCAAATAAACCATAATAATAACGCCGACAAACTTAATAATAACCATACCTGCTACATTATCTTTCTTTGTGCGAACTTTGATCTGTGCTTTGGTAACGTTCTGTAGCACCACCTGGTTGAAGTCACCAGTTGTGAACTTCGCTTCAGCTAATGAAAACGCTGCTTCTTTCATTACATCACCCATCAATGTTTTTGTCTAAACAACAGTTAACATTTGTTAAAAGTACTGAACCAACACATAATAAACTATAATAGTTTTAATAAACATTTTTCAAAATAAAAGTGTGTTTCAAAATTACCGATTTTTTTAAGAAGGCTTAAATGAATTATTTGTTTGAAAGTTTTGTTTAAAAAAATTGATCTTTTACAAATCAGTATTTTATATAAAACCATTCATAATCAACTGCTAGTTGTCCTAGTATATAACTACGAGATGTGCTTTTAAAGCATGTCCTTTTTTTAAACATATATACTGTAGAGCTGCAGTTAACAATAAGCTTATACAAACTATCTGTACCTATTGACTACATTCACAGACATTTACTAAGGAAATATTAATCAATGTTACATTTTTGTACTTATATAAATTTGTAATATTTGAAAGTACTGTGATGTATTTTTCATCTGATATCAAAATAGTGACAGCAATGTCAAGTCATCAACGTGTAAGTGATTTTTGTTAACAAATACTTTTGTACTATGAGTGATTGAATGGCAAGAAATTATATTATATACAGGTTATTGGAGTTTTCAAAGATGTCTGCACTAATTAGACTCGAATAGACACAAGAAGACAGGCTGCAATATGATTTCATCTAATGTGTAAACAAATTTATACAGAAAGCTTAAATATTATAAGTAATTCTTCAAATGAGTAGAGAGGATGCTGGAAGGAAGGTCTGGAGCTGATGATGAAGCATCTCCACAAACACCTGAAAATATATTCTCTGCCTTATACTTGTTGTTGATTTAATATATTAAGGTTTTTCATTTCATAATATCTTTATTTATACTATTATACAATGCACATTAAAATTGAGTCAGATACATTAGACACAAAGATCATACAAAATACAACATGAATCACAAAATATATTACATAGAAAATGTAACTAAGAAATATTAATTAATTATTACTTTGGAACACCAATTATTGTATGACTAATTATCAGTTAAGTATCTAATTACTTACTGTTCCTACCCTGTACTTGCTTTCTGAAAGAATTATGTGGAATGGTTTTTTAGCTATTGTCGATATTGATTTTGTCTATTAGCATTAATTATTGAAAAATTAGTTTTAACAGCAATTTGAAAAATGGTGTCCACTTTAATATGTTATTTTATTATGTTCTTTTTACTGTGTTTAACAAATATAAATTTGTTTAATTTTTATTGTTAAAATAGCAAATCCAATTCAGTGTTTGCACAACTGTAATAATGATCAAATACTTTTTAAGTGTTGAGTGATGACTGCAGGAAAACCCTGGGCTTAGTGTTAAAGAATATTGGCCAGTATAACCTATAAGATACGGAAAGGGAGTATTAATGGTTAACTAGGGCCTTTGATCTTACCAATGTGTGCACAGTATATAACAAACACAGTATGTTAATTGTTACGGGAAAGGGTTCATTTAATAATTTAAAAAATAAATGGAGAAACACATCATGTAAAGGTATGTTGAGAGGCAATAATTTACTAACCTTTTATTTCATCCATGTTAGATTATTTATGAAAATAAATATATCTTACTTATTGCTTAAAATCTGTTGCAAAATTTTAACAAAACCAACAACTACAGTGCTAGAAAATTATCTGTTATTATTTTTAAAGTTTATGATTTAACATGCAATTTATGATTGATTGATGATTTAACATTAAAATTTATGATATTTAACATGCAATTTATGATCCATTGTTAATCAGAAATAGATTTATGAGAAAAATGTATAAAATATAAAATTAATGAACTTTGTATATTATTTTCATCTTATCCGAACCTTATATAAAATTTCACTTGCCAGTTCACATAGGCTTGCAGGCCTGTGAATTAACTTTATTCAATGAATGAAGTACTGACCGTTGACTCAGTTGGAGATTCGAACCTTGTACCTTGCCCTCCACAGTCCGAAGCCTTAGCAACAGAGCCAACACACCGGCAACTATGACTTGCATGTGTAGCTCTCTCAGTTATGTTAGTACAATTTCTATAATTAACTAGTATTGATGCAGAATTGTTAAGTTAGTATTGCGTTTCTTAGTTATTCTTCATAATAATGGTCATTGAACAGTTTATGAGACTATTGGGATTGACGGTGTACAGGAGAACACGTGCACTAAATATTTATCTTCTAGTGGAAGTACCAAACATTAAGGTTGTTTGGTGCGTGATACAAGCTTGAACGGAGTGACTTTGAGTAGGGAAGAGTTCAGTGAAACGAAAATTATGTGGCGTAATCCAAAGCGATTCATTTGGATACACAACTTAAGAGCACTGACAAGCTCGTTTCCCCTTAATAAAGTGAGAACTACATTTAATGCATTACTTCACCTTCAGAAGACTTAATGGTTAAAAAGGACTACCTTTTGAAAATCGTTAAAATAACTAAGTTAAATCACTTGTAGTGTCATTTCCTAAATATTAACCTCCAGGCAATGACCAATAAACTGTTGTAATCCCAAAATCAGCATGTTGGTAGTTCTTAAATCAGTTTTTATTTGTTTAAGTAACAGACATATATGTTAGAATTATAATTTGAGTAAATGAAGTGGGCACTTCTGTATTTTAAATAAACAAATACTATATCATTATTGTCAATTTTTTTGATAAAAATCTTGTGTACAGTTTCAGAAAATGTTTACCAAAAAGACTTTGTTACTCAAATTCTGTCAGTCTCTGAGCAAAGGCAACATGTGGTCTTTGTAAAGCAGGTTTGCTTTATACTGCAGTGCTTCTAAGTGGGTTATAACCAAGAAATGTTTTCCATTGTACTCTCACTAAATATCAAACATTTTTAGTATATTTTTCAATACTGAATTTTATGGAAAAGCGTTAGTCATTGTATACAAGGATTAAGATATAGGCTTATTCTACATACCTCAATAATTTTGCCAAGAATAAGTCGAAATCTCATTTGTAAAGCATCTGCTTTTTTCTTTAACAAACTGTGACCTTTCTGAGCCCCTTTGAGTCTTCCTTTCATTAGAGTCTGAGCACTACAAAATAATAAATTTATCAAACATGTTAAAGTTAAAACAAGTGGCAACAAGACATTTTACTCATCAATAATAAAGTAAGAAAATTTCGCATTAACAAATCATATCAAATAAGTGCTCTTTATTTACATTAGAAAATAACAACAATTAAATTCCTTTAGATTTTTACTTAAATTTTCAAGCCCTAACAAATGATTTTTTTGTACATGCCAACAAAACTGATGTAATATACGTACAATGGTAATTATGTAAAATTCCATGTACATTGAATCATTTTTTCAATTAATTTTAATCAACAATAACTATAATAACTTTAGTTTTATTTCCCAGAAAATATATTTAAGAACTAAGAGGTGTTTCTGTTTTATTTATGAAACGCATTTTAGTATCAATAATTTACTGTACGTAATTAGTACATCATTTACGATATAAAAGATTATCTTTTACATACTTACCATGTTATTGTAGTATGAAAACAATTTATATTGCTCTATTTATCATTTTTAAGTATTATTCAGATTTAAATTAAGTTACTCTAAAATGACAAAAAAGCTAATATGAATACCCATTAGAAAAATGTGTATATTAAGTTTTTACATCCAGTAAAATATCCTCTTAAATGCATATGTTACGAAATAAATCTCCAATAATACCTTATTGAAATGTTCGTTCCGTGCCATATTTAATCTCACCTATTTCCTTCAATCTTGAGACAAGTTTCGAACATTAGCATCAATCAACTCTGTTATCAAAATAAAAGACAACATGTGGACGTGAGCTACTCACAACTTTCTAGCTTAGACACAACATCCTCAAGCAATCAGACAACTAGTAGAGAGATCATTTTGATTATTAGCTAGGTCCATTCAATGAAGGAGGTTTGCAAAAAGAAAAAAAATAAAACTTCTACTTGGCTTATAGTCAGTCAATATCTTCGTCACAGTCAGTTATCACTCTCAGGTTATCACACCACTGAGAGTAGGGAGGTGCCAACCTGCTACTTTTGCTCTGATGTAACAGTTCAATTTGCCAGCGTGTATCAGTTTAAATTAACTGATGTGAAGTAACAGGAAGTCAGGCATTCAGTTACTTTTGAAACTAACCGCAACAGCCCAAACAAATCAGCAAGTCGTCTAAATGACAAATACAAACTGATTTATTTAAGACTCGCATCAGTTTTCATATTTCAACAGGATATAAACCGCCTGTTGTGTTGTCTGATACAAATAGAAGCAGAACAGGCGAGCAGTATGCATGGAATATCCGTTTCCTGTTGCATCTGGTGGTCTTGCGCATCAGTTAATTTTCGCATCAGTTAAATTTTATCAATTGATGAAAAGAAACTGATGCGGTTACTTTTAGCCATCCTTAACTGAGAGTGACATAGCAGTGAAAAAATTGGGTGAGGGCAATTATTGCTGGACACAGAAGGAACTCGGAATAAAGGAATACTAATCAGTTTGGTTGGAACATATCTGGTTTATGGAAATCAGGAGGTAGTGTCAGTAAACAACACAACAGTCAACAGAAATAAAACTTAAGAATTTTTGACAACAACACGTACAATGTCTCATTGCTCTTCTATGCTTGGTCACCAAAACGAAATAATTCATTCTATCATGAATGCTGACTAACATCATGAAATAGAGCTACATAAGTGTACTTCTTGAGGATATGTGATTATATGGATCTCTTAATACACTTCCAACAGTTAAGGGTCACTAGACGAAAATATAATCTTCCAAATAAGGGCAGATATGAAAGTGGATCTTACAATTTTTAAAAACAGGATGATCGTAGCATTTTTTCAATCAAGGGCACTGTTCATGCAGCTAGTAATAAATAAATTATATTATTCAAAAAGTATTCATAGTACATCTCAAACCGTAAATTGTCAACACACACTTTTGATAATGTTTGATGGGGGACTAAGAATACCTGTTTTAATAACATTAACACATTGACTGCGGCTGTCTAATACTATGTAATATCCCTTGGAGCTGAAATATAAAAATAATGTTTTCACTTATCATGTTGACATGGTTTTACATCCAGCCTACCCATACAGGCTCAGTGGTACTGGCCCAGCCGCCCACCTATACAAGCATGGTGTTACTGACCCACCGCCCAATCATACAAGCAAGGTGTTAATGATATCTAAGAAGCTATTTGAAGTTGATTTTATATGTATACTAGCTGTACCCGCCCGCTTCGCCGGTCATAATATTGAGTTTGATTTAGAACCTAATAGCTGAAAGAATTCGAGCATTTTTGCTTCTTCTACCAATATTAGATTTTTTAGGAGGCATGTCATAAAAAGTAAACTGCAAAACAAATAATTATTTATTTTTTATTTTCACGTTTCACCACATGTTTTAATTACCGAGGAAAAAAGGTTAACACCAAATACAGATCACCTGATCAAGTAAAAGTAGTGTGTGCTACACTCTCAAGGTGAAATGTAGAACTACAATAAATCAAAACATATACAGTACTGTTGTTGTGAGAACTTCAATCTGCTTATGGCATGTGAAACTACATTAAACCACACAGTCATATGTTTTTTGTAAACAATTCAGATTCTCCATTTGAATAACATGGGATCTTTAGGAGCCCGTGGGGCGGGACCCTGTGGACGGATCTGCATCAAACTTCACAGAAACCATCTCGGGAGTATACAGGACAACATCCTAAAGTTTCATGGCGATCGGTTGGATGGTTTGGCAGCGCATAAACTTCAAACATATATATATATATATATACAAACATCCTCTTTTATAAATATAGATGAGATGTTATAAATATATGACCCCCTTCTTTAATTAAGAGCAAAATTATAGAAAAAGTTGCGCTTTCACAAATGCTTAACTACTTGGAGAGTCAAGAACTGTTGTCAAAGAATCATCATGGTTTCCTTAAGGGATGCAAATTACTTGTTATAATTTTATAATTACTGTACATTATAAATTTGCCAGCTTTGCTGGCGAAAGACCTTGTAAAAAGTATTTTTTATTGATGATTTTGTAAAACTGTACTAACAACTGTACATTTACTAAAAAGAAATATTTTATTAGTTTTCCAAATTATTTTTCTTTTAGGTAAGATAAAACTGATAAAATATGGTGTTTCATATTTCATTTTTTCAGGGTTCTCAGAAAAGTATTAGGTATTATATGTTAAGATATAAGACATATATCTGTACATATAAATAGGAGCTAATTAAATTTAACACAACTTTTGTTTGTATGATTTTCCAGGTATAAGTAATTTAAACCAACATATGTTGAATATAAATTTTACAACCTCTTGCTAGACCACATTAAACTTCTAAACAATAATAAATTTATATCAAACATTAAAACAATACCTTAAGCGAAGTTATAATACTAAATGAGTGCATACAAGATCAAAGAGTAATTAGGCTCAAATTTCAAAAGTTTAATCTATTTTATAATGTTTAAAACCTAACCAGGTCATAAAAATGTATAGTAACCTTAGAAGGATACTCAAGCCCAGGTCTTTTGAACATGCTACCTTGCATGTACCCTAACGGTACTGTTCCCTACAACATATTGAAAAAAAATCAGAATAACCGTTGGTTTTAGATTCTCAAAGTAAGCTAATCTCTGACAGTACTAGTATCTTAAACATGTCCTATTTTAACTAAAAGGAAATTTAAAATATATCCGATTACTATATAAAATATTACAAAATATAAGCATTACCTATACAATTTTTAAAAATACATGATTTCTCTAAATAGTTTTAGGATTTACTACACTGTACAGTTTTTAGACAAAATAATCATTGACAAAATCGATATTAAGTTATATAAATGAAGATATAAACCTATAAATAACATAATATGAAAAAAGTAACATACTACGTGCCTTGTTTCACCAAAATGTAGAATTTTAGACTATAAAGTGTTAAAAATGAAATTATATTTACAAAGGAGGTTGCTTTTAATATATAATTAATTGGTTTTCAGATCAATTGTTATATTGACCCCCAAATACGCTCTTTTTACTAACCCAACCCAATATATCATCAACAATATTTTTAAGTTTGAGTTTATATAGAGAACCAATCTTCCAGATGGAAGAATAAATTATTTTACATTTTATTCCTCCATCAAAAATGTAAAATAATTTGTATAATGTGATTTGGGTAATTATGCACTTTCTTGCCACCTCTGAAAATACGATTTCTTGTTGCAAATGTGGTGAAACATGAGTTTATATCTCTTGAGGAGCTTGTCTATTTTCTCAACAAAATTTGTAATTTTCGTTAAATTCAAGTGTTTGGGCTCCATGACGGCCTGCTGGCCATCACTCCAGCGGGAATATAGGTGAATTCGGTTTTTGTGATTAGTAGTTGTTGTATTTAATGATTCACGTAATGGCCAATAATCGTGATTCACCGCCATACATAGTAGTTTTTCCGTTATATCTCGAGAAATAGTTGTAATGGACCAAAATAGTTTTCAAATTTGTATTCAGCGCAAAAAAACACACAAAAAATATTATTTAAAATAACGGAAATATAACAAAAATACTAAAAGTTCTGAGATTGGTTTTTTGAATTTTTCGTAAAATACGTTATTTCCACAGAATAAAAAGCATTATCTCGTGAAAATACAGCCAATTCTAGACCCATATCAAGCAAAATGTTCCAAATTTGATTGGTTGCAAGAAACTGCATAAATACCATGATTTGTTGGTGCTTTTAACAGCATCGCTGTCAGGTATTTTTTGTACTGCCATAATATGATATTTGCCATCAAAGTGATAATTGTCTGTTATCTTGAGCGAATAAATCTATATTTATAAAAGAGGATGTTTGTATATATATATATGTTTGAAATTTATGCACTGCCAAACCATCCAACCGATCGCCATGAAACTTTAGGATGTATGTTGTCCTGTATACTCCCGAGATGGTTTCTGTGAAGTTTGATGCAGATGCGTCCACAGGGTCCCGCCCCACGGGCTCCTAAAGATCCCATGTTATTCAAATGGAGAATCTGAATTGTTTACAAAAAACATATGACTGTGTGGTTTAATGTAGTTTCACATGCCATAAGCAGATTGAAGTTCTCACAACAACAGTACTGTATGTTTTGATTTATTGTAGTTCTAAATTTCACCTTGAGAGTGTAGCACACACTACTTTTACTTGATCAGGTGATCTGTATTTGGTGTTAACCTTTTATATAATAATTCTTTTTATTGCTTTATTTTGGTCAATGAAAAATGAAAGGCGAGACAACGTCCGCCGGGTTCAGCTAGTAATGTATAAGTAAGAAAAATATATCAAAAAACATATGTTGAAATGTAGGTTTATATGATTTTTTAGTAAAATACTACTTTTGAGCAGAATATAGGCTATATTCTCTGAAAATAAATTAGAGCTATTGTAACAGTTCCTGAAAAACATTGTTGTTTGAGAAATGGCAAGAAAGTATATATAAATGCTCAAAAAGTAACTGAAGTTAAAGCCAAAGTATGTCTAATTTGGGTTAAAAACACTTACGAACAATGAGAATTTGCATTAACAAATAAAACAATTTGATTTATTACATCATGTTACAGAAATATACTATTGAAATCTTATTCAATAAATAACAAGAATAAATCATGTAGTCTGATAAGTAGACATATCACTATCTGTTTATAGTGAAACACTAAAACAGATTTCTTTAATATTCAACCAAACACCAAAGACAATATTCTTCAATAGTTATATAGGCCTATTGATGAATTCATCACTACTAACGTGACTAACAACTACTATAAATATGTGACAAACAGCAGACAAACAACTAAAATAAATATGCGTTACTGTTAGACTTAAAATGTTGCTTTTAAAGTTCATTTGCAATGGCTTCTTTAACAAATCTAGAGAACAGCAGTTTATTTACATGAAAATACTCCAAATGGCAATATATTATGGTATAAGTATATTAGGGTAGGTTGTCTTTAATAAGCAACATTCCTAATATATTATGTAAGCCTGCATTTAATATTTAAGGTAGGCAAACTTACTTTAATTTTTTAAATCATTAAACCTAGGGTAAAAATAATGCACCCTCTGCATGAAGCAAAACGTCAATTAAATAATCAGTTATAGTAAAATTATGCAAGACAAATACAGTTATGCTTACCCTCGAGACGGAAAAATTGGCAGTCTTTCTTTTCCTGACATTTTCAATTTGGTTTTCTATATAAGTGTTAAATTATAATAAAGCGTTGACCAACCCACAATTTTGTTTTCTGTCACCAAAGTCAGGTGACTGTGACATAGACAGAGATCTCCTACTACAGACGAGACAAGCACGAGTTAGCTGATGAAGGTATTATGGGAAAATCAGCTGACTTTGCCTTGGCTTTCAGTCTGAAGAAAGCCATAATATATAATTGATTTTACTATATAAAGAGATACTTCGTCCATATGAGAGAGTTATGGTGAGGCCCCAAAACTATTTTGAGACCCCACGTTGCGCTGCGCATAGCTCTATTTCCGCTCTTCTTCGCTCTTCTGTCTCTCTCTCACTTGCCTCCTCCCAACCCATTTCCCCATTCTAGTCAGACCGTCCTTCCCCTTTACATGACTGACAAGCAACGCCACTCCACCACGATAATTGTTTGTTTCCTTTACTTCATTCTGACAACTTTTATCTGGGTTCTTGTTTTATGTTTGTTAGCATCTCTCTAGAATAATATTAATACTGAGATCATGCTATCTTAATAAAAATCTACGTGACACATACCGAATTAAGTAATATTTAAAATTAAATAAAGTAAAACATCGTGTTTATTTGTAAATAGGCACACATAAATAAGGGCAACCACCTTGTCGGCAATGTTGGTGATAATTCCTGCTAATTTTGTTATACATTTTTAAGTTCTGTGCCCATCTGGAACATTATTTAGTACATTTTAATTATTTATTAGGAGATTAAATCGACTGTTGTACATCAATTATTATATTTCACATTCAGTAAGCCTAGTTATTTTTTCAAAAAAATTGTTTTCATTTGTAATTAATGACTCCGTTTATATTATAAATGTAATCTGAAAATATTCTATCAATATATGAAATGATGGAACTATAAAATAACTTATAATTTTAAATGATTTATTTACATTTGACAAAGTAAATATTGAAATAGATCTAATATAATAGTGTTTGAGAAAAAGACTGGACATTAAGGTTATATAAAATTAATTAAAAAATCATTAATCTATTTACATATAATATGTATGATTGCTTTACTGTTTTTGAAATATTTCATTAACTCTATTTTCGGTAAACATACGTGGCCAAACGTACGGTATCTAATCAAAATATAAAAAATGTCCTAGCTGTCCGTATTTTGTACTTACAGTTTGTATTTTACATTCAATGTCCGTGTCCGTACCGTACAAAGAAAAAACTGGGTAATTGTCCGTATTTTTCATTCTATTAATATTAAAAGTATATATTTTAAATATTCAATATTGTAAAACATACAAACATTTATTACTTCTGGCAATCGTCAAGCGACATTCGTGAGAGTTTGTGTAATGTCTCACATACTATGCTCCATTATTATAATACCATACACCTCCCTCCCCTAAAAAAAAAGATTTTCAACTCTTGAAATTGGCCGAAAATTATTGTGAAAATTTTGAAAGAGTGGTGAAGTTTGCTCTTTCTCTACTCAGACCTTCAACACCAGTTGAACGAGTTTTATTCCAATGAAAAATGTCTGGACACCCTATCGAATTAGACTATCAGTGGAGAATGACAAAGCTGTTCTGAACATCAAAGTTAACATTTATATGTCATGTATTACTTTAAAAATTAATATATTCAGAAACATTTGACAGGTTTCAGTCTTCAGCCAGTATACTAGTACAACTAGAACAAAAGATGCCTGAACAATTATGACAATTTATTGAATTCTGCCGAGTTAACTTAAACGTAATGAATGACTTTTTAAAAGAAAAAATTAACTGTCTAATAATACTGTATTATTCAGTAATCTTAAATTAAAATATAGTTGTAGTATTAAAAGCATATGTAACTAAGTCGTTAATAATTTCCCCCAATTGACAAGCTGAATCTCATATAATAAAATTCATCGAAGACACTTTACAAATGACCCCCCACTCCCACTAGACCCCAAGTATATCCGGTGTCCGTATTTTACTATGAAAATGTATGGCAACACTAGTTTGTCCGTTTGTCATGTCAGTCAACAAGAACGGTGACTGACACTGTGGCTATTTAGTCACGCTGATGATTTATTATTTTATTTACTTTCTTTTTTATATCTAGCTCCGCTACGAGGTGGTTCTCTATGCTTGCTTACTCTCCTCTCCGTAGTTCTCTTTAAACTCTAAACCATCATACCAATATTAAACCTCAGTTTGCTGCCGTTCTCTAAGATGACAAAGTTTAATAGTTTAAAAGCCTACTTTAGGGTTTAGGGGGATTAAAAGTAGTGCAATCATGCCAGCAGAGTTAATATAATTGACCTTAAACATTTTTCATTGAAAACCAAATTAGCCAAGCTTTTGTGTCATGTTTTTATTTTTTGTATCAGTTTGGCTACTCATGTTGTTGATTGGTGGCTACTCAGATTGATTACGATTGCTACCCAAGCTGATCATAGTTACTAACCAATTTGATCATAGGTGTCTACCATTGTGGAATAGGCTTACCATTGTGGACTGTATGCGTAGTTTACCGCGGACAGACCGCCTTAATTACCTATGTCCGTGAAGTTGTTTGCGGCAACAAAAGGTCCGCTTTTTAAACTAAATTGTCCGCTATGTTCTCATTTTCATTTATTTGGTAGAAAACATGCATTTCGGCACATCTTTTAGCTGATAGTTGAAGAACAAAAATACCATACTTTTCTTAAATCATTGGCACTCGTTCACTCTCGTTATCGGGAGAGCGACAGTGGAGCGCCTGGCAAAAACTAATAAAACTGTCAGCCAAGAAATAGCACAACTGCGACAGTGGAGCGCCTGACCTTGAGGCGCTCCACTGTCGTACCCTCGCGGGTCCAATGTGACAAGGGTTTTGACAAGGGTTCAAAAACTAAGGGGTCTTGATATCTACGGTGAGAGTGTGTTTAACTTAAAAGCAATAGACATATATTTATTAAAATAAGCATACATGTTATAGTATTTACATAAGATCCGGGTTTGTTAACAAATTTTACACTTCAAATTACTTTAGAAATAAAAAAGCCTTCAGGTATTGAAATTGTAAATATAAGCTACATTGAAATAAGCTGTTATAGTCCGATTCATTGACACGCTTCTAAGTAATAGAAAACGTTATTGTATAACACGTAAAATCGTGGATTGGTTGCTGTTTGACGTATTCCTAAGTAACTAAGTAATTTTTCGTGGTCCTTTCTATTAAATCAAGGCTAAGCAGGTTGAACCGTCAATAATGTAATCATTTGAACAATACCTATTAAATAATTCAAATCATTTAAGTAGGAGAAACTATTAGATTTTAAGTAGGTAACTAAAAGGAGTCTCAGAGAAACCACTGAGGATGCCACATCACAGTATGGGCGAAACGTCTGGTCATCTTGTAAATATTGTAGATAGTACCTTGACGCGGTTGTCACCGGAAATTGTAGATTCTAGTTCTAACTAAAAGGAGGTTTGTAAATTAATAATGATTTTATATTTTGTTTGTTTTAGAATATTGTAGCTTACAGATTGAATGTAAATAGTATTTTTTGTTTGAGTTTAAGTATTTTTTTATATTTAAGTTTTAAATATTAGTAAGTATAACCCAAATTATTTAGTTTAAATTTAAATGTATATTTATTATTTTAGAATGTTATACAAATTATTAAGTGTTAAAACTAAGAAATACATATTTGTTATTTACAAGCCTATTTGTAGTTATTGACCTTTTTTTGTAACTTCAATTTCTTTGAAACAACTTGCCCAGTAATAAAATTAATATAATTTTGAAAACCCACTGCTTGGCTTTTACGAATTTTTATAAACTATGGTTAATATTTTATAATTAATACTCATGGGTTAAAGGGGCAAGTCATGATCAAATGAAGAGTGTCTACGTGTTCCTTTTACATAAAACTAAAAAGTATAAAGTTTATAGTTTTTTTTTAAAAAGATGACTATAAATACATCATTATTTTAGTCCTCGGGAATTGATGTGGTAAACATGATGTGGCCCACCTCCGAAGACCAAGATAGTGTGCATGAACAAGGGTAGATGTTTTCTATCTGTACGATTATAAGCTTGTTTTAAAACAAGTCTGCAATAGTTTAACCACTATTGCAAGTGTAATTCAAATAAAATGAAATATGATTAAGAAACGTGATTAGTAGTTTTGATTGGTCTTTTAGGATAACCCCTACAGAATCAATGTTACACTTACTCCTACAAAATATGCAGTGCACTTAACAAAGTCAGTATGATAGTAGCCGTTGTGATATTAGATTGGTAGGTATTTAGAAGGCCCCGCGAGCTGAGCTTGATAGCAGGTAGGAAGCAGGTAGTGTGCCGAGGACAGGTAGTTTTAGGTGCGACACAGGAGCGCCTCCCCACCCCTTTTCGGAGGCGCTCCTGAGTCGCACCCTTAGCGAAAATTATTTATGACAACCCCTTAGCCAGGTAAGAGGCGCTCCTGTGTCGCGGATTCCTCGTTATCTTTACTGCTACGGTACAATTTGGCATTGTCTATGAGCATTAGACTTTAGAGAGCATCAAGTAGCTTTGGGAAAACAGTTGATTTTATTATTACGATTCTGCCCGGTCTGCGTGTACCTTCACTATGTAGATCTCGTAAGCTATGTAAATGTAAATCAAATTGATTAAGTGCTAATTATGTATTATTTTTAATATCAGAACATAAAATACGTTTTTTTTCAATTTTACAGAATGATTTATAACTATAAATGATTTGTAAATAATTAAGCGTTATATCTGGCATCTGGCCTAGTTTCACATTTTATTATTAACCTACGATATCACATAAGACGTTAAATACTCTTGCTATAGCTGGATAATTTCAAGAGTTAATACCTTATAACTTTAATACTATACTATACTTAATACTACACTTATAACTTTGTATACTATTCACATTTTGTATATTTTTAACTAAACATGGCGTGAGCATTAATTATTAAGTATAAAAAACTCTAACTGACTAATAAAAGTAAATAATACGCCGTACAAACGTTGACATATATATGGAGGGCAGAGAGAGGGAAATTAGAAGTGGAAAATGTAAAACACATAATTAATGTTAAAGATAACTGCCAAATGACTTGCTTAGAATTCCACGAGTAGCTTGCCATTGACACTACCGTGCCAGTCCCGTCACTAACTAAGCTCGTGAAGGAAGCTCGGCCTGCGGCCTCGCCTCAAAATTCTGCTACAGTTCCATTTGTGTATCTCGGCCTGCAGCATCGCCAGTATACATGACCTGTTTGACCATGAATTTGTTTTTGGGGCAGTGGAGGCCATAAACATAGCATTTTAAAAAAATGTGGTGGCATATTAAGAGTAAAGAGAAGAACATATTTAATTTGATACCACACTTAGGCCACCATTTTGTTTATCAGTGAAAAAAGTAAACTTTTGTGAATTTTCCTGAAAGTTTCAGACTGAGAGCTACAATTCAAGTATACACGTGATGAGAGTAGTTTAGATAGTATAAAATTACATTGTTTAATTTAAAAATAGGCCCTAAACGTATAAAACAATGATTCTTTACATTTTTATTGCGTTTACAATTTTTTATTAGTCTATTAACGCCAGAGGCATTTTAAACTGAATCTACTAACGTTGCTAACGGGACAACGGTTCAAACTCACCAAGCAAATTTGTAGTGGGCCTCCCGGGATTTAAGCCCGCGATCCTCTGCATGTAAAGCAAAAGTGCTAACCACTAAGAACTCAAGAACAAAAACTTGCAATGATAAACTTCCACCGTGGAGTAGTGTTTAAGCAATTAACATGTAGGCCTGATATAATTTTGTAATAAAGGTTTTTAGGAAAGTAACTTTAACCACATTAGGGGGCGGACAAAATTACTGGGCCGAGGGGCGCCAAAATTACTGGGCCGAGGGGCGCCAAAATTACTGGGCCGAGGGGCGCCAAAATTACTGGGCCGAGGGGCGCCAAAATTACTGGGACGAGGGGCGCCAAAATTACTGGGCCAAGGGGCGCCAAAATTACTGGGCCGAGGGGCGCCAAAATTACTGGGCCGAGGGGCGCCAAAATTACTGGGCCGAGGGGCGCCAAAATGCTAAATCCAGCCCTGTATAATACACCCTATAAATACATTATCGGTAAAGAAACATAGTATATATCCAGTAAACCGAAGATAGAACAGTGTAGTGTTAAATAGAAGTACAACACTATTTAAAATAATTAATTGGAAATAACAGACAAATGATTTTACTTGCCTGCACTAATACATTATTGCAGTTTTTAAAATAGTTAAAAGCGGAAAAAATAGTGTTATGGGGTGCTAGTGGCCCGAGGGTTACGTAGTGAGTATCCCTACCCTCGCAACTAAAAGTTTGCGAATTGCGATGCCTTTGCACGCAAACAAATCACAAGGAACAATGTCAAGGACAAGAAATATCAGTGTGGCCACAGTAGACAATTTGGGCAGACAGAGTGAAGAACAGGGAATACTTCCGGACGAGCTATTGTACTCAAGAGAAAGAAATGGGGGAATGAGAGGGGTAATTAGTTTCCTTTACTGCTCACAGGTTGCGCTGTAAACAGTCAAAACTTGAGACGATTTCGCCTTCTTTAACTTTATTGACAACAGATAGCAGCACTGTCACTCCCATATTCCGTGCCTCAAAATTTTGCATCGGATGGAATCATCTCAATGTATAGTAAAACCAATGGTAAAAGCTCATAAATTATTTATTCTTTTAAATTCGGCAGGCACTGGCTATACGAATCCCGCACAACATGTGTGTAAAGCGGTGGCCTTGACATGGCGTGCAGGCTCTTCGATCCACCTGTTGTCAAGTTCCAAACCCCTATATGTAAACTCTGCGGAAAGATAAAGAGTCATGGAGTGAATTTTTTCCGTTTTAACTTCAATAGAAAATTGAACAGATTTGAGATAGCCTTTATGGTTTGCTTTTGGAGCAGAATTTTATACCACCTTAATAAAGTATCCAAAAAAATACAGTCTCAGACAATAGATGTTCTAACTGTTACTGAGCTGTATGCGTCTCTAGCAGAATATTTCTCTTCTCAAAAAATTATTTTGATTATTATGAATCACTTGCTCTTAAAATTGTTGAAAATAAAAATTACGAAAAAGAATGTAAAAGGATTCTCAAAAGAAATAAAAAGTACGATGACGAAGGAGCTGAAGATCTTGAACTTGATGGCAGAGAATATTTTAAAATCAATACCTTTTTAGTCATACTGTAATTGATCAATTTATAGTTGAATTTAAAAGAAGGTATAAGTCATTCAATGAGTACCAAGATAAATTTAATTTCTTGACACAAATCGTAAACTTTTTAGGAAAAGTAGAAGCAAGTATTTTGAGATCAAAAATCAAAATCTCATAGAAACTTACCGAAATGATCTTCAAGATGACTTCATCGATGAGTGCTGCCAGTATCTCGTGAGAAGTTTGAAGATACTGTAACTCGTTGATAGGCATTTTAACTTACCTCAGGTACCATTCTCTTCAAGATGTCCACCCGAATATCGACATAGTGTTACGAATTTGTCTTTCGATTCGTAACACTATGTTACGTTGTTCGATTCGGCTACAAACTGCTCTGGTGAAAGAAGTTTTTCTTGCTTAAAGAGGGTGAAAAACTATTTGAGATCAACCATTAATGAAGATAAATTGAATGCTTTGTCTATTTTGTGTATAGAATCAGAAATGGCCGCAAAGATAGATTTCAGCACAGTGTTAGAAGACTTTGCTCAGAAGAAGGCTCGGAGGAAAGTATGTTAGATGGAGACTGAAGAAATAAAGAAGGACTTATTTCCAATTACTATTCATTAGATATTAAATGTCAAGTAAAAAAATTACTAAAAATACAATTACACAACAATTTGTATCGTATGTTATCCATTTTTAATTAATCCTTTTTATTAGAAGTTGAGTATTTTAAATTAATACAAACAACAAATCATATTATTTACCTATTTCAAATGAGTCAAATGTTGTAATAATAAAATAAGTAAATTGTTCCTATGGAAGTTCAATAAAAGGGAAAACATAAACTTTACCGCTAAAAGTTCTACAATAAAAATTGCGATACAGGCGTAAAGAAAATAATTCAAAAATAGTAATTCCAATAATTCATTTTTTAAATAAACTTATGTTTTTGCTTGATAATAGATTCAAATACGGTTCCTATTCTACGTGTCTCCTCATATTACCAAAATTGTACGTAGGAGACAGACGTAATGAGTTGTTGGAGGGGGGCGACGGATCCCGGCCCGCCTAAGAGTATCATCACAGAATATAGACAGATCTGTCTATATTCTGTGGTATCATGAAGCTAAATGCGGCCCTATCTATTACTGACTGTTTCTTTAAATCTCGGCTCTACCTGGAAACATAGTGTCAAAAATCGGAAAAAATACCGTTCATCCTTTGATAGTTCATCGAAGTGTTTTTTTTCTTTGTCAACAGTTTTTGTGAAAAATGAGGCTGTATACCTCACATAGCTCATACAGCGGTCACTTCTTTAATCATCTTTTCAAACGAGCATCGGAGCTCAGCGACTGCATTACCTAAAGGATCATAAGCCTGCATTATGTCAAGTGATTCGGTTCTAGAGTGATTCGAGTCAATAATACCATGTATCAAAGCGTGACATTGTATCACAATTCACAAGTGGCAAAACAAATCTAAAATTGTCTAATGCCCTCTTCTCAACCAATGATGATAATAGCTTCGTTTCGTTGAAATGACTTTTTATTTGTCAAAATTGTTTGACAGAGCCTCCAAAACGTCGCAAAATCGTTCTTTGAGAGCAGAAACTGCTTCGTATCTTCTCGTGTTAGCGAGTGGGGTTAATGTTCCAGGTAATGTTTGAATTATACGCATTGGTCCTTAAAATTTCTCATTACAAAATGCTTGATCCAAAAAAAGTTATGCACGGTTTTTTTTTACGATATATGTACGGCTTTTTAGTAGTACAAGTGTAAATTTGATGCACAGTGAAAACTAGACCGAATTCCTTTACCATCTAGAATAAAAATTATAGTAAAATTTAAAAATACATACATCATAACGTACAATTAAACGAGGAAAACAATGTTGTGATTTTATTTTAAACAGGTCTCTTAGTTTATTAGTAAACAACCTTCAAACTCAGGTGCACATAATTTATGCACCGACAGTAGTCGCCACCACAACGAATGAAGCATCACTTATCACAAACCCTTCTCATCACCTAATTGATACACAAAAAACGTTGGCATACATAAAGGTTACAAATTATTAGCCTATGAGGGTAAATAAGAACGCTGAGACGAAGTCCAGAAACAGTTTTGGTATTTTTCTAAAATCACAATATTTTTTTCTTTTTATAAGTCAGAGGCTCCAATCCTCGGGGGCCCTGGTGCACCGGCTACCAATAAATAGGCATAGGAAACGTCGTATCTGGACAATCGAGGTCGGGTTTCAAGTAAAAAGACTTTACTTCCAAACAGTCCTGTTCACTCATCCACTGACCTTTCCCAATGACCACTCCCGGTTTCTGCAACAAAACAATTGAATTGAGTAACTTATTCCATCAATTTAGCAAATGGTAAATCAAATATACTGTATGTGAATTGAAATTAGTATTTATTTTTAGCAATCTAGATTAATAAAATTAGCACAATTAGGAGTGAATAAATAAAATACGCAATTAATCCTGGATAATAATGTACAACAAATAATTGTAGCTAACATTAATGACAATGAAACAACAAATATATAAATAGTATGTCAAATTATTAATAAACATTATATTACGTGAGCTTCATAAAATCAAGTAAGTCTTCAAGTAATTCAATAGTCAATAATTCTTTATTCATACACACATATAGTACATGTAAATATTCATGTACTATATTACATATAGTACATGAATAACGTCAATACAGCTAACAAGAATTTATCACTGTTCTTAGCCTAAACTATTCTAAAACGTATTATATGCGTTTCTATTTCACCCTCTATATACACAGACAACAGATTAGTAGTTTAACTTATAAGTATCTGTTCTGGTGAAGAACTCCTGAACCGAGTACAATGACCAGACAATTATTAATGATTTTAACTTTTTATTAAACATATTTAGATCCTTTTCTTTTTGAATATGTCTTGGTAGATTATTTGAAAGTTTAATTCCAATGTGTCCAGTCGTTTTGGAGAAAAATTCTGTTCTATGTCTTTGTATTATAAATTTGTCTTTGTTTCTTGTATTATGATTATGCACTTAATTATGTTTTTCAAATCTGTCTTCATTTAATTTAGCATATTTAATTACCTGAAGCACGAATAAACTAAAAACTGTTGGCATCTTTAATTCTTTGAATTTATCTTTACAGGATTCTTGATATTTCAGATTTAGGATTATTCTTATAGCCTTTTTTGTGCTATTAATATTTGTTCTAAGTTTGTGTGGTTTGTCCCTCCATAAATCTGTAATCCAAAATCAATATGCGAATGAACGTGGGCATACTATAGCGTTATCAATGTATTTCTATCACAATAAAAGGACATTTTCCTTAATGTAAGTAATCCTGCATTTATCTTTTTGCGTATTGTATAAAAATAGATAATTGCAATTATAGATAATTGGTCATCTATTGTAAGTCCTAAAAACTTCACACTCCTTGTCCTTTCCAGGTATTGATTTTCTAATTTTAAATCAAAATTTATATTCTCCAGCTGCTCGTTATATCGATTTTTTAAATGAAATATAATTTAATTTGTTTTTCTAGCATTAAGAAGAAGATTTTTTTCATTTCAATACATGCCTGTAGATTTTAAGAGTTGTTCTGATAATTTTTTTATATATAACTAATCATTACTTGAGACTTTAAGATTCACAGGTCTGCATACAAGCATAACTGGCTGCTGTTATCTATTTTTTTGTAATTTTGAGGCTAATTCTCTGAAATAACAAATGAATAATAACGGACCCAATACAGAGCCTTGAGGGACTGAATGTTTAATTTTTCCTAGTTGAGAAGTTACTTTATATATAGTGTTCTTTTTTTGACTCGTTATTTCTACATACTGCTATCTATTCTCATAGAACGAAGTTAACCATTTCAAAGCAGTTTCCTGAATACCACAATTTTTTAATGCTTCAGTGAGCTTTTTATGACAAACTCTATTAAAGGCTTTAGTCAGGACCATTAAGACAGCTAGAACTATTTTCTCGTTATCTAAGTCTGCAATTACACTTGTTTAGAGACCGTGAGAGAATGAGACTTTATCACATTAATTATAGATTACACAACAAATACATAGGGGGCGAAGGACCACTTAATATATACCGATTAAGACGGTGAGGGGAAGAGATAAGACGGTAGACATATATAGAGATAGAAAGCAGACAGTACCTTGAGCTGATGTAAGGTGAAAATATAACCCACTTGGCTGGTTGTCGGTTGGGTATTCCACCGCTGTGTGATGACCCCGGGGCGAGCACGATGAGAAGAGAGAAGTTCTGGTAGGAGTGATTCCGAAGACACAAGGATTGTCACACACACACTATTTGGTTACGCTTCGCACATCACAATAGCACGTGCACCGGACGAGAGTTTGGAAAACACTGACTGTGTCGTGTCTTTCGCGGCAAGGGAAGAGGGGGTTTTGCGCGGTTTTACAATAAGAGAGAGGGGGAAACCTTCTAACCTCCATGCCATATTGTCCAAGTAGTACCAACATACAGAGAATATAACATACATTGAAGACAATTAAAAATAATAGATATATATATACTTATGCTAACTTAAGAATACTAAACATTCCGGCCCCCTTGAAGCATTGCAGGCTTCAACAAAACATTGAACACACAAGAGAAAAAAATATAGTACATGGGGGCGGACACTCAGTCACTTATTTCAGGGGCAGAGGGAAGATCTTGACGACTGGACGCGTGAGATGTCCGGTGGCCGTCTTGAGGTCCACGACACGGACGATGCCGTCCTTGCCAGGGTGAGTACCCGTCACTCGAGCAAGAGGCCAAGTGAGGGGTGCAGAGGGGGCGTGCACAAGCACGAGGTCACCAATCTCGATGTTATTCTTGGAGCTGGTCCATTTTGAGCGCTGTTGTAGCATGTGGATATATTCCAGGCTCCAGCGTTGCCAAATCCGCTGGTGCAAACATTGTGTCAGTTGCCAATATTTCAGGCGGTTGAGGGGCACTTCACTGACGTTGCGTTCAGGGACAGCTGCCAGGGTGGTGCCGATCAAAAAATGACCGGGAGTCAAAGCGGTCAGATCAGAGGCGTGAGAGGCCTAGAGTTAAGCATCGCCTCCACTTGAGTTGACAGAGTTATAAACTCGGGAAGGGTTAAAATGGTGTCTCCCATCACACGTTTTAAATGGTATTTTGCCGACTTCACTGCGCTTTCCCATAATCCACCGTGATGGGGAGCAGCGGGGGGGTTAAAATGGAAGCTGATTCCACGAGGGGCGGTGAAGCGATGTATCACTTCTTGAGCAGAGGTAGAGTTGACTTGAGTGTCGATGAGGCGACGAAGCGTGGCATCGGCACCGATGAAGTTTGTACCACAGTCGCTGTAGAGATCTGTACACAGACCGCGGCGAGAAACAAAACGGGTTAGGGCGGCTATGAAACCGTCTGTAGTGAGGTCCGTGACAACTTCGAGGTGTACGGCCTTGGTCACCATGCAAACAAAAATACACAAATACACTTTTACGTGCTTGATAGAGCGAAGGGTCAACATCTTGTTCATAAAGGGTCCACAGTAGTCCATGCCGGTAGACGAAAATGGTCGAGCAGGGGTCACTCTGGAGGGGGGTAGGTCACCCATCAGGGGTGTTACGTTGCGAGGTTTGTTTTTAAAACAGGTCACACATTTAAAAATTCGTGAACGAATCACACTTCGGGCACATAAAATCCAAACAGACTGCGAGAGGAGAGCTTGTGTGAGCTGAGGTCCAGAGTGAAGGTGAGTAGTGTGGCAATGATCCACGAGCCGGTCCACAATATGGTGTTTTTTGGGCAAAAGCACAGGGTGACGGACGTCAGAGGAGAGTGAGGTGCGGCTAAGTCGGCCGCCTACGCGCAGAAGTCCATCAGCGTCGAGAAAAGGCTTTAGGCGTTGGAGTCTGGTAGTGCAGTCCCGCTGACGTTGAAGAGAAGAGATGTCCTCAGCAAACGACGAGTCCTGGACGAGTTTAAAAATCTTGAGTCGAGCTATGTTGAGCTCGGAGGGAGAGAGAGGACCGTGGTGGGCCGATTTACGACAATTGCCAATGAAGCGCAGCAAGAGTGCTACGATGCGCACGAGTTTATTCCATGAGGAATAGGCGGACAGGAGATCCCATTCAGCTTGGTGAGCGGAGGTGAGGACAACCAAGGGAGTGGTCTTCATCTCTTCTGAGGCTGAGATATCCGTGTCAGTATCGGGGTGAAGAGTGGCGTCAGGCCAATGAGAAGGTGGCATGGAGAGCCATGGTGGTCCAGTCCACCAGAGAAGGTGTTCCACCAGTTCCGAGGCAAGGATTCCTCGCGAGGCACAATCTGCTGGGTTTTCCTTGCTGGGAATATAACGCCAGCTTGAAGGAGGTATGAGTTCTTGAGTCTGAGCGACACGATTTGCCACATAGGTTTTTAGCCTATACGAGGGAGTCTGCAGCCAGGTCAGAGCTACCGTTGAGTCGCACCAGAGAAAACATTTTTGGAGGGAGAGATGTTCTTCAAAAATAGTACAGCAGTGGGCAGTCAGCTGTGCTAGGAGATGAGCAGCACACAACTCAAGACGAGGAAGGGTCACTCGCTTAAGTGGCGCTACACGTGTCTTGGCGAAGACTTGACGTACTAGAATTTCATCGTTGGCGAGCTGGCAGCGGAGATATAGGACGGCGGCAAACCCAGCTTCGGAGGCGTCGCAGAAACCGTGTACTTCGATACTGAGAGCGGCAGAGAGCCGGAGAGCCCGGGGTATGGAGACCGAAGAGAGAGAGGAGAGAGTGGACACAAAGGTGGCCCACTTCGCTTGGAGATCAGGAGTCAGGGGTTCGTCCCACTGCAGACCTTGAGTCCAGAGTAGTTGCATGTAGCATTTTGCTAGCATGGTGCAAGGTGCGAGGTGACCACAAGGGTCGTAGATTCTGGCAATGGTGCTGAGCACGTGCCGTTTCGTAGGGAGAGATGGGGGGACATTAAAGTCATAAGTGAAGGCATCCGTCTCCGGTGACCAGCGAAGACCCAGGATGGTGAGGTGAGGTTCATTGTGGTTTTCCAAGAAGACAGGGGTGTCCCGATGATCCTCGGGCAGTGCATGAAGCAGTTCGGGGGAGTTGGAGGTCCATTTTCGGAGCTCAAAATGTCCAAGTTTCAAAAGCTTGATGAGATCCTCTTGAAGCTTCTTGGCTTCGTCCAAGGTGTCTGCTCCCGACACTATGTCGTCAATATAGGTATCGGTGGCCAGAACCTGGGCGGCCTCAGGGAAGGGGCGGCCTTCGTCCTTAGCCAGTTGATGCAAGGTCCGAATGGCCAAAAAAGGCGAGCAATTGACTCCGAAAGTGACTCGGGTCAGCTTGAAAATAGAGAGAGGGTCTGAGGGCTGTTCCCGCCATAAGACTAGCTGAAACAGCTGATCCGAAGGTTGGACTAAAATTTGCAGATACATCTGACGAATATCGCACGTGAACACAATGTTGTGTGTCCGGAATTTCAGCAAAACGTCGCTGATGTTGGTTTGCAATTTGGGTCCTACTAATAGAGTGTCATTGAGGGAGTGGCCACTGCTCGTTTTGCAGCTGGCATCGTAGACAACTCGCAGTTTTGAGGTGTCACCTTTGGTCTTAAGTATACCATGGTGTGGTAGAAAGTTGTGAGGGAGATTTTCTTCAAAGTCATGAACTTTAGTCATGTGGCCAGCGGCTTCGCCATCTCTCATGTATTGTACATAGAGATCACGTAGTTGAGGCTGGAGCTGGAATTTCCGTTCCAGGGAAGACAGTCGCTTCGTGGCTATTTCACGTGAGTGACCAATAGGAGGGTGGTCAGACTTGAAGGGCAGTTGGACAACATATCTTCCGTCTTCAGTCCGGCTGTGAGTGGCTGCGAAGTGTTGATCACAAGCTTCTTCTTCTTGAGACTTCCGAGTAGAGTTAGGGAGTTCTTCCTGTGTCCAGAAGCGTTGTAATGAGGAGTGAAGGTCCGCTGAGTCACATGCCGAATGAAGCGTCACGAGGTGTGAAGCGGGATAAGCAGAGGCGTCACAAGGTGCGGAGCCCATGACAACATATCCAAAGTGAGTTCCGAAGAGGTGAGGTAGACCGGGTCCGAGTTCATGACTCTCATGAGTGAATAGTCTTGGGAATAAGGCACCGCCCAGGACGACATCAACACTGCCTGGCAGGTGGAAGGTAGGGTCGGCGAGGACGTAGCCTCTGGTGAGATGAAAGACCTCCGGGGCGATGGGAACTCGAGGGAGATCCGTGGTCAGGTGATCCAGGATCAGCATGGGGTGTTGTGAAGCGATGGATAGGCCGGAGAGTGTCTCAATGTTGAGAAGAGTTTGACCTTTATTTTTGATAATGTGGTTACCAAGCCCTGTGAGTTGAACTTCGGATTTAAACCGACGTGCGCCTAAAAGCTGTGCGGCTCGTTCTGTGATCAAATCCGTCATTGAACCGCAGTCGATCAGAGCTCGGAACACATGAGTTGTACCATGAGAAGAGGTGAGTTTTATTAAGGCTGTGCCTAATAAGACGGTAGAGTGCCACATATGCGAGTTGGTGTGACCCTGAGCAGTCATTGTCACCGAGGTGTGAGGTGTTGCTTCATGAGTGGCTATCTCCTTAATTGGAGCGGCGAGTTGAGGAGGCTTATTGCTTTGAGGAGGGGCGCTATAATTAGCATGTTTGCCCTGAGAAGTGGGAAAATGTAATAAAGTGTGATGCCTCTTATTACAAGTTTGACAGGTGCCTTGAGAGCGGCATTCCTTTATGTCATGGTTTCCCAAACAGGAAATACAACGCCTATGGTCTTTTACCATGCGCTGACGATCATGAGGAGATTTTTCACGGAAAGCTGCACAAGCGTAAATTTTATGTCCGCTTGAGTTACAAGCAAAACATAATGCCATGGTAGGCTTGCCTTGAGAAGCGGCAGAGGGAGGTTGAGAGGGGTTAGAATGTGCAGTGACCATACTGACATCACTAGCGCGGAAGGGCACCTTTTTAGGCGCGAAGGCCTTGAGGTTTGAGTGCGCGGGCTTTGAGTGAGAGGTGCTGTGAAGGTTAGCATCCTCCGTTTGCGAACATTCCAAATTCAGAAATTTGATAATATCTGTTACGCCAGGTAACGAGCGTGAAGAGGCTTCTTCATCGGAATAGGTGCGAAACCCTTCAAGTTTTTTGCGCAGATCATTGTCCATCTTGCGCAACAGGAGTGCAGATAAAAGTGGATTGTCATCGGTGACGTTGCATTCCAAGGCATTTAAAGCTTGGGAATGTTCCGTAAAGAGATTCACAAATGAGCGCAATCCCTTGAGAGAGGTGGCGGTTATGTTGGGTAAATCCAACAGCTGGTTGAGGTGGAGAGATTGCAGTCTTCTCGAGTTGTGGTAACGTTCTCTCAGTAGGTTATATGCCACCAGGTAGTTGGCCGCTGTGAGATTTAGGCTTTTTACCAGATTAAGCGGCTCGTTACTTAGCACGCTTAGAAGGTATTGGAATTTCATCACGCTCGAAAGGGAAGCGTTTCTGTGTATTGTAGTGTCAAACAAATTGATGAAACTGGTCCACGTGAGGGGATCACCAGAAAATTTCTGCAAATCGAGTTGGGGCAGGCGGACATGAGAAACAGGGGGTTGAGAGGCGGCTGAAGCATCACTAAGAGCAGAGGGTGTGTTAGGCACTTCGGGAGGTAATAATACTTCAATGGTTGCGGAGATGAAAGAGAACAAAGACTCTATGTCGTCCTGATCACGTGACAAAGTATCATCAGGGATAGGATCATTTTCGATAAACAAAGCCCTTTGGAGGTGGTTTTCAAACTCAGCCTTTTTTTTCCTGATTTCATTGGCATAGGCAGCAAGTTGCTTTAGTTGGACGGGAGTAAGCGGTTTGCCAGTCTGGGCTAGCTCATCAACAGCGGTCTTCAGTTTAGTAAACCGAGTTTTGGTCAATAACGTGGACCGGGTGTAGATAGCAGAGGTAAATTCTCCAACTTTGGGAGCCATCTTCAGAGATATAAAACACTGAGTTACTTTAAATCAATAAAAGACAAATTACAATCCACAGAGTGAGAGAAGTCCACCAAATAGTATTGAGGTCACTGAGGCATAGGGGTCATATAGCCAACGAACATAGAGTAGGCCTATGGTATCATATGTAAACACAGTGCAAAACCTAAAATTAAGAATAAAAAAAAAAATACAATAAAATATTTTTATGCAACAACAAAAGACAATGGCGTCGGGAGACGTGATGTGTGAATAATAATTAAAAATATTCACCGGAGGACAAGTTGACTGTGATTACAGAGACTATAATACAACAATAAAAATAAATTACACTGGTCATGTAGCAATTTACAATCACTTGAGTCAGGAGACTTGAGGTGTCAAAATAATGAACTATTACGACAAGAGGTGTCAATTGTAATGGCACAAAACAAAATTAACCTACTGCCAAAAAATGACGGGTGTAAAACAATAAGTTTTAATTTAAATCCTAATATAAGAAAAATAGCTACAGTATTATTAACTTGTTAGCTTTGAGTGTTAACAATGTATACAACCAGAGGGAGAGAGCAGTAAATCTATAACTATACAAAACACAGCTTATTGAAGGGCCCTATGTCATATGTAAACAAAATATTTCAAACAAAATACAAGTTTTGTTTCAGCTAAAATTTGTTAAAATAAACAAAAACGCCTTTTTATTACAGTGAGATAAAGTGTTAAGTATTTCATATAATTATTTGAATATGTTTAATAATATTTGAAAACAAGAGAATCCAAAAAACCTAATATATAAACAAGTGTCGCAAAAGGTACAAGTTTTTACGTTAACTTTCGTTAAAATAAAGAAATCAATTTAAACACAATAAAATACATTATAACATTCTTAAATAATCATAGAAAGTCTAAGCTAGCTGAGTTAAACATCAAACAATCAAATGTAAATAATTCACATAAACAATAACAATGAGAAGTGACAGTTGTCTTTTGACAGATGACAGCTGTGCTGCCTATTGCAGCTTTGATCGTAATGGCACTGGCAGTAGAGGCTAGAATGGTGGGGAGGTGAACACGCGGGAAATATCACAATGGGAAACACCACGTGCAGCCAAATTCGCGGGCAATTACTTTCACTGATTAGCAAATATAGACAAATGTCGAGTTTGAAAGTTATTGAGGCAAAGTTCACACATAAACCTTTATGAGAGAGTTTTTTTAAAAGATTGTTGAGAGGTTGTGAGATCGATTTGAACTGTTTTGTCCACAGAACGGTGTCAATTGATCCGTCTCGTAAGGACCATGTTTAGAGACCGTGAGAGAATGAGACTATCACATTAATTATAGATTACACAACAAATACATAGGGGGCGAAGGACCACTTAATATATACCGATTAAGACGGTGAGGGGAAGAGATAAGACGGTAGACATATATAGAGATAGAAAGCAGACAGTACCTTGAGCTGATGTAAGGTGAAAATATAACCCACTTGGCTGGTTGTCGGTTGGGTATTCCACCGCTGTGTGATGACCCCGGGGCGAGCACGATGAGAAGAGAGAAGTTCTGGTAGGAGTGATTCCGAAGACACAAGGATTGTCACACACACACTATTTGGTTACGCTTCGCACACCACAATAGCACGTGCACAGGACGAGAGTTTGGAAAGCACTGACTGTGTCGTGTCTTTCGCGGCAAGGGAAGAGGGGGTTTTGCGCGGTTTTACAATAAGAGAGAGGGGGAAACCTTCTAACCTCCATGCCATATTGTCCAAGTAGTACCAACATACAGAGAATATAACATACATTGAAGACAATTAAAAATAATAGATATATATATATATACTTATGCTAACTTAAGAATACTAAACAACACTTTCAAGAAAGCATGTAATTACAGTGACAACAGATCTTCCCTGTCTAAATCCATGTTGCTCATCTTCAAATATATTATTTTTTCAAGATAGCTTGACAATCTATTAAACATACATTGTTCAAATACTTTTGAGAAAGATGACTGAATAGATATTGGTATGTAATTAGTTTTATCTGTGGTATCTCCTTTCTTATGAACTGGTATTACTCTTGAGATCTTTAATTTTTCTGGAAATTCACCTAGAATGAATGACGCATTTATAACATGGATTAATGGTTTGATTATAATTTCAGCAACTGATTTTAAAAGTGACACTGGTATTTCATCATATCCACTAGTATTTTTATTTTTTTAATTTCTAATTATTTTAAGTAGTTCTTTTTCACTTACTGGCTCACATCGGAATTTTGTCAGACTCTGATTAACTGTCATACCATTATCTAAGTCT
This sequence comes from Stictocephala bisonia, assembly GCA_035578905.1. NCBI lineage: Eukaryota > Metazoa > Arthropoda > Insecta > Hemiptera > Membracidae > Stictocephala > Stictocephala bisonia. Next base: position 169,579 of record JAQJVL010000653.1, on the reverse strand, counting down.
TCTGTTGCCTGTGCACCACTGGAGTTTGTATCCACCAAATTTATAAAAAAATTATTAAATATATTACTAACTATCTCTGGTTTTGATTTAATTATCCCTTTCTCTTTAAGTTTAATTACTTTGCTTTGTCATGTTTTAACTTTGCCTAGGTCATTGTTAATACATTTCCAAGTCGTTTTACATTTATTGTTTGACATTTGTATTAGATTTGAATAAAAATTTTGTTTGCCAAATGTATGTTTTTCTTATATTCCTTTTTTAAATTTTTTAAGACATTTATTATAACACTGTCTTTTTTCTGTCTTATTTCTCTACATAAATAAGTTAACTTCTGTATTTTTATCTTTAATTCATCATTCATCCTACTCATTTTATTACCTATTTTCACTTTAGCTCTTACCACTGGAAAACACTGCTTAAAATAGTTACAAAATATCGTATACAATGTGTTAAATTTTTCATTACAAGATGCATAATACAGTCATATCAGTCCTGGTTTCCTTTATAAGGAATTTTTTTGAATTATTTACATTTTCTTTGCTAATATTTCTTTGAGTTTTGAATACATTTTTATCTTTTAGTCTTACATTATCTAAATTTAGTTTTAAAAATATACCATCATGGTCAGAGAGCGCTGTGACCATTGTATGTGCCTTATATATTTCACTTGGTAAGTCAGTAACAAAGTTATCTAACAGAGTTGCAGATTTCTGTGCAACTCTGGTCGGTATATCTATTAAGCACCTCATACCATGACTTGTAATTACATTTATAAATTGCTTACTGTCTAGATTATTTCTAATATATTCACATTAAAATCACCTGCTATTACAATTTTATAGTTTTTGTACTGTTTTTGTACTATACACAGCAATCTATCAAATTTTTCTAAAAATACCTTATGGTACCTTATGTTTCTTAGGTGATCTATAAAATCCACAAACTAATACTTTATAGTTATTGATTAAGACTTTTGTTGCACAAAACTCAAAAATGTTTTCTTGATATAAGCTATTTATATCTTTATGAGATATTTCTTTACTCTTTATTCCCTCTTTACTATATATCGCAACCCCACCCCCTGGTATATTTTCTCTTGCAAAGTATGATATTAAGTTATAATTATTCAACTGTTTATTTGTGATATTATTTTTTATACATTTATGTTCTGTTAGTATCAATATGTTTGGATTTAGTTCTTCCAAAGTTATGAGTAACAGGTCAATTCTAGATTCTAAATGCTCTATATTCTGATGGAAAATATTAAAAGTAATATTTTTTCTATATTGGAATTTACTGTTTCCCTAGAATTGTTACCTAAAATTAGTTTTTTGTTAGTGGCATATTACATATATTGTTCTCTAAGTTACTTATTATTAATTTCTTATGCTTTACATTTCTCAATTGTGGTGTTGAAAATCCAACAAAGGAGAGTCCAGTCGTTGAAGGTGTAACCCTGTCGGTGTTATTAAAAAGTCTTGGAGAAAAGTTAGTCTGCCTTTCATTGGATGGTGTCATGTTTGTATTTGTTGTATATTCCACTAACGTTTCCTTGTCTTCTGTAGCATGTTGTTGTGTAGAAGGCTTGATGTTCCTTATATATGGCGATGAAACTGATACTATCTTCAGTTGTGTTAGAATATGAAGAAGACATATGGTGATTTATTGCAGAAGTTGTTTCCGTTAATACTGCTGTAGCCAGTTGATCTACTTTTGCATCTTGCTTTTTCCATATTTTATTTATAATTTTAAAGATTTCTCTTGAGACAAATTTTTTTCCTAATCTATTTATATGCAACCCATGCCTTGTATGGTGGCAACTCTGAAGAAGGTACAAGTCAAGTAGCTGTATATTTGGATGGGTGTAAGTTAATTTTCTTATTTCAGTATTTATGTCCCTAATGATTCCATTTTCTTTGCTACTTTCTCTTAGATCATATCTATATGGTATTGTTGATATTATAAGATTTGTATGATGAAATTGTTCCAACTGTTTTTCTAGATACTTTGTGATGTTTTATACGTGATCTGTCATTGTTACCACAGTAATTGAAGACATTATTAGTCCCACCAATGATTATTTGGAAGTCATTTTTAGAGTAAGCACTTCTAGTTGATGTATTGATGGCAGATGTCATAATTTGTTCGAGTGAGGCACTCGACATATCTACACAATACATATCTTAACATATTAATCACTGTGCACTGTACACTGAACAAAATTCAAAATGAGATAGACACATGAAAATGAAATTTTTACTATTTACATGATATACACCCACTCACTCACTTTGGTCGTATAAAGGCAACACACACACACAGGAAATTTGCTGCCCTTTTGAGTGGTCCAGAGGAAGTTGTGTTGTTTGCCACTCTCACCTTGCCGTCTGGTCCAGGATGAACGGCTGTCACTCTGCCTGTGATCCACTTGACTGGAGAGAGGTTGTCGTCCTTCACAACGACCAGTTGCCTAACTTGCAGTTGGGCCAAGTCTTTTCTCCACTTTGATCTTTGCTGGACGAGTGAAAGATACTCTTTTGACTAGCGTGGCCAAAAGTGCTGGGACAGTTGTTGAAGTCGCTGCCACTTTGAGAATTGGTTGCCCTTGTGTGCTGTCCAATCTGGTTCTGGTATAGCAATAAGTACCTCTCCAGTACCAGGAGTTATAGTTGTGGACAGGGTATCTCTGAACCAGGAAAAGGCGAGCGACTTACTCGGCTATTGTGGGGTGGCCCGCCCGGCCGACCCTAATTAATGTCGCTTCGCTGCGCTCAACGAAAACCAGTACTAGGTACCCAATACCAAAAAGTAAGTTAAATTATTTTCAAAAATTATTAAAATCCATTATCATATTATATTTAGTTTTTAAATGCCGATTATTTTCATACTAATTTGATGTAAATCGGCCAATTTTGACCAATTTGTACCGCAAACTAGTTTTTCTTTTTAAAACTAATTAATGAACAGTGAAAATTAAATACAATTTATGTCTGAGTGTGAGCATATGGAGGAATAATAAATGCCCCAGGTTTGATTGTAATAACTTTTTTATTGCTTCATAACCAAAATAAATAGCCGGTTTGAACACAAATTTGAAAACATAATTGTAATATAATCTGTAACTTAATTTATTGTACAATATTTCTACTGATTCTAAGTTAGATTTATCAAAATGCAAATACACACAGTATTACAAAAAACAACATGACAGAAATTAAAACATAAAGCACAGTGTGAAAGTGGTTGCTAAAATTTAACTAATACTAATTGGCCTACCGGTTCTGAAATTAACATAAAAATAAGCAACATAAAAACTGTTGCTATAAAATATTATAAAAAATATTGTAAACAACACCTTATAAAGGACGGGCCAGTTCATCATCGGAGTATTCTGCACTATCCTCGCTGCAGATGCTGTCTTGAGAGTCAGTTGAGTCGTCCGCCAAGCTGATGACAAGTCTGTCTTGGACGTCGTCGCTGATGGCGTCCACCTCCCACATAAACTCTTCTGCCTTCCTGACGTGGGCGACGAATGATTTCCAATCATTAGACGTTACTTTGTTCAAAGCGTCATCCAACAAAGCCTCCACGGATTTTAACCTGTAGTCAGTGTTGGTTCTTGCGACTTCATTCTTCACCTTGGCCCACACCAGTTCGATAGGGTTAAGCTCACAATGATAAGGTGGAAGTCGCAGGACTGTATGGCCACAATCTTCAGCCATATTATCTACTTTATATATTGTAGCAGCTAAGCGCAAGTGAGCTGGAATTCGAGTTAAAAGATCTGCTTTGACATCACTTTGGTTGAAAAACACTCCATGGCTCGTTAGAAAGTCCTGGATATACTTTTTCTCCAACTCATGTTCGGGATCTTAAATAGAGTTTCACTGTGGTAGGAGGCGTTGTCCATGACAATGACACTGTCTGGGGGCAGCAAGTGAAGGATGCCCTCGAACCAATCCTGATAGGCTTTGCTGTTCATTTCATCGTGGTGATTTGCGTTCTCTATCTTTGCTGTTTTTTTGGCTTTGAACACCCAACGAGCGTCAATGTCGCCTGACGGGTTGGTCGGATCTCTCAAAAACCCATCTTCACTGCCAATGTGAACCATTATAAGGCGCCCCCCTCGTCCCGGCAAGTCTCGCAGCCCTGTTGTCTCACCGTTCATGTGCGCTTGTCTTGCTGATTTTATATATCGAGGTGTCCACGCCTTTTTTGTAGTATGGCCAGCATTGCACCAAGACTCGTCCAGATAAAATAGTTTTTTTCCCTTCCTCTCTAAATCTTTTTACTTCTATCAAATATTTCCTCCTCCACTGCACGATGTCTTCACGCTCAATAAGGTAAGACTGTCTTTGTCGCCTTTCAAACTTGAAGCCCAGGTCGTTGAGAAGTCGTCTTGTGGTTCGATCAGTGACATTTGGTAGGTCGGGATCTTCATTGATCATTTGTGCGACAGTCTTTGAAGTAGGTGGTGTGTTTTGCCTGTAAAGTTCATGCACCTTCCTTCTGATGGCAGTTTTTTGGAAGTCAGTGTAGGTTTTCATACGAGTTTGTTGCCCCTGCCGATTTGGTCGTTTTTCCCCGGGGTAACCAACGGTCCGTTGTCAAATTCTTTTTTCAGTTGTTCAATAGTAGTTCTGCTGGCACCAGTTAAAACTCGAACTCTATCCACGATGTTCCTCTTGCTCATTTCCGGATTTTCCATACGAATCACTCCGTAAACGTGTAAAATAATTCGCCGTTCACCACTTGAATATGGATTATGAGTTCGACTCGTTATATACTTTTCGGGAGACGTAGGTGTCGGTTCTGCCATAGTTGTTCACACGACAACAGAAAGCCACTAACTAGCCAAAAAGGATTTTGTCGCCAAAGATAAGGGTTGTTTGGTTCACTCGCTATAATGTGTCGCGTTCCAATGAGTCACCACAAGCCTGAGTCACATTACAAAGTGTCAAGATTGGTTACTCATCCCAAGTCCAAATACTCTCCAAGTCGTTAACCGATTACTATGCGTTAATCCGGAAATGAGCAAGAGGAACATCGTGGATGCAGTTAGAGTTTTAACTGGTGCCAGCAGAAGGAAAGTACACGAACTTTATTGTAACAACAAAACCGCAATTTTGAATTATTTTGTAAATATTGTACAATAAATAAAGTTAGAGAGTATATTATTTATGTTTTGAATTTTTTCTTGAAACCGGCTATTTATTTTGGTTATGAAGCAATAAAAAAACTATTACGATCATACATAGGGCATTTTTGTCCCTCCATATGCTCACGCTTTGATATAAATTATATTTAATTTTCACTAATCATTAAAAATTAGTTTTAAAAAGAAAAACTAGTTTGGCAGTACAAATTGGTCAAAATTGGCCGATTTACATCAAATTAGTATAAAAATAATCGACATTTAAAAACAAAACATAATATGATAATGAATATTAATCATTTTTGTAAATAATTTAACTTACTTTTTGGTATTGGGTACCTAGTACTTGTTTTCACTGAGTGCAGCGAAGCGAAATTAATTAGGGTTGGCCGGGCGGGCCACCACACAATAGCCGAGTAAGTCGCTCGCCTTTTCCTGGTTCAGAGATACCCTGTCCACAACTATAATTGATTGGGATCAGTAGGGTTGTTAGATAAGGGTGGAGTGGTCAATAATTGAGACATGCCTTTACCATAGTTATTACTGTGTGTTCGAAAGTTGAACATTGTAGAGGAGAGGTCCCGTTGAGTTGTTGGTCCAACGAGGATAGTGTCGTTGAGAGAAACTCCCGTTGACAATGCATTGAACTCTACACGAAGTTTGATAGTGCTGTTGTCCTCTCTGATAACTGGAAGATGAGGCAGGTTTTATGTTGAGGTTGCTATGCACTGGCTCCATGTGGCCCATGGTAATGTTTTCTCTCTTTACTTTGTAGTCGGATAAGAGCTTGATTGTAGGTTTCCCCTCTTTCATGAAAATTATCCTGTAGCGGAAAGCTTACGATCTATCTACCTTTTTTATTACGTTTTGTGGTTTTTAAGTAATGTTCTTCACACAGCTGATCTTCTGTAGTAGTGGATTTTGTCGCTGATTTCTTCAATTTCCCAAAATTTCTTCATTTAAGAATGAAGCTTGTCTGTCATAGAGATGATTAGCTAGATTCATTTGAGGTGACCTTGTCTCCAGCTATCTATCCCAACAACGATTTTTGTAGGGTGGGAGCTCCAGGTGCTGGATTAAACTACCCGACACAGCAGTCTGAAGAATATTTCTCCATCTAGCAGTATGTTAATTGGCCCCGTACTTCCTAAGTCAGGATCGGCCAGATGGACCTATGGAGGCAATTTCCATGCTGAGGTATCTATTTGTGATGTTGGCATGTCTTGTGTTATTGTTGGGATGGCCTGGAATTCCATCTGCTCCTTGTAGCTTGTACATCTGGATGTGATGTTGCAGGTCACACTCCCTGTTGGGTAAGATGGTTTATTACTAATCCCACTTATGTTTATTAATTTATTAGATTTCTGTAATCGGATTTGTACCATTTTATTGGTTATGAAATTGGTTTGGGATCCATTGTCCAATAAGGCACGGCAGAGATGATTGCCACCGTGACTGTCTTCGACATAGATTACTGCTGTAGATAGAAGTACATTTGAGGTAGTAGTAGATTTGAAAGTTAATAAAACTGTTTCTGGTTTTGTAAAGTTGTTGTTTGACTTTTGTTTTGATGAACGTTGTCTTAGTAATAGCTGAGGCTGTTCAGTGTCTTTATTACTAACATGCAATAACGTATTGTGACGTTTGGGACAGATTTAACAGGTTCCAGACAAACATGAGGAGTTATTTTGTCCCTTGTTAAGACAGTTGGTACACAAGTTGAGGCTTTTTGTTGTATTTAAACGTTCTTGATACGTTTTTGCAAGAAATATCGGGTATCTGAAAAGTGTATGACTTGATGCACTGCATAAACTACATTTATTATTTGTTGACAAGTGGCTTAACATGTAGGGATCTTTACGACTATCAAAGCTACCCTTGGGTTGTCCCTGCTTTGCATTCGTTGCTTTTAATTGGGGTTGGTTACTTGTCTTAGATAAGTGTTTAAGTGTGTACATATATAATTTTTTACTTAATATATATATTAGAATGGTACCCAACTGTCTGTGGACCGACCTAAGCTGTTTACACACCTCAAATGTTTGTTTTTTTATATCAAGAAGGCTTCTTAAAGCAGTAGAATTCTCCAGTTGGATCGATATTTAATAACGAACCTATGTGTTTGTTGACTATGATTCGCTTGTTGTCATACCTTTCTTTTAGAAAGAGCCATGCAGTGGAGTAATTCTGTGATGACGCCTCCAGTGAAGATAGTATGAATTTTACAGTGTCATGTAACGGTGTTTTGAGGTAGTGGGGCTTTTTTCTACGCCTGATAGTGAGTCATTACTGTGTACGAGAGACTGGAATAAATAGAAATTGGTATCCAATCCTCGTAGTTGCCTGAGAATTTTGGAAGGTTATTGGCTGCCAGTCTGACTGAGCAGCCTGTGCTATATGTGGAATTTGCTTGTATATTGATATTGTGTGATGTTTATGTTTATTGATCGTGTGGATAGTATATCATCGGCCTTAGTTGCTAATTCGCAGTAAGAATTTTTAAAGCTTTCCTCATAATCCACATTGTCTTGTTCTTCTATGGCTTCGATTTGGCTTTGTACCTCATCGAAGATTGACAAGAATGATTCAAAATCCTTGACCCTTAATTTTAATTGGGTTATGCTGTCTGACTCTAAATATGACCTAAAGCGTGTTAATTTTGATTTCAGTTGACGTATTTTGGATTTTAGTGCTTTAAGATCTTCCATTGTGTTTTATAGTTCTAAAATTCTAACATATGGCAGGGCAATGTAACTAAACTATTGAGTACGTTTTGAAAGGGAGAGTGAACGTAAAATCAATATCAGCTGACTGTAGGTGTTGTCTTGGTTTGGAAGTTTAGGAAGGTTGTAAAGTTAAAGTCATTGTGAGAGGCACTTACGAAGGGTCGATCCGATGTTCTTTGAGAAGCGACGGCAGGAGCCCGGGACAATGGCAAGTCTTCTCCGAAGGAGTGGCCGATCGATACTCTGCAAGACTGCTGTAGGTTGACTGCCGGAGGCGACGCCCTGGTTCCACTGCTATAGAGTACTCTTCAATGTTGAAATTAAGATTTGATGAAATTTAAATGAAGTCTTACTAGACACTGTCACTGTTTGTAAGTAGTTAAACTGTGATTATGTGTTACACAGTTAATCAGTTACAACACTGATGTTAACACTAAACACTGAATTTAACACTTAACACTTGATGAACAAAGGTGTCACTACTCGCACTTACTGTACGTTGTTTAAAAGTTACGTAAAGTTAATAAATTTTATTAGAATCCGGCCCCGAGGACCATGTTCGGTTGCATGATGATGCGCAACGGTGGTTAGTTAGTAGGTTTAAAGAATAAAATATTTAAAATTGAATGTACAGATAACAGTCTATTAAACACTGAATATGAATTGTTTAAAATTTAGATGAATGAATAAAATAAGATGAATAATACCGGAAAATAATCTATAATAATTATGACAATTCAAATGGAATGAAATAAACTAAATTTTAAGAAAGACAGAGCTGAATGCGTCCGTTGTTTCTCGTTTCTAACTTGACACTGCCCCCTTCCCCCGAAGGGTACAGGGCCTGAGGTTGTGACCTTCATGATCCATGGCGAAGACCCAACAAATTTGTTCATTCCATTCCATTCAATAATCAAATTTAACCCCCAAATATTTATAGCTATCAACCTTTTCTATAGGGTTACAAGAACAAAGAGTGTTGTTAATATCATTACAGCTGTGAATCATTAAATTTCTAAGTCAGTAATCTATAATTTTATATGTATTAAGGGAAAGTACGTTTTGATCAAGCCGTTTCACTAATCTAAGATCAAACATTGCCTTGTTACGAGTCTCCTACCAATCATTGCCCCTTACTATGAAAAATGTCATCAGCAAACAGAAAAATGTTACCTAACAAATTTAATTTAGAAATAGTATTTATACGTATAAAAAACAATACAGGACCAAGTGTACTGCCCTGGATAACCCCAAAATTTAACGCAACCTCATCATTGCTTATCCCACATACTTGTGTAATTTGACGTCTGTTTAATAAGTAAGACTTGAACCACATAATGACGTTGCCTTGTACTCCTATTAATTCTAATTTGCACAATAACTTTTCTCGATTTACGGAATCAAATGCTTTTTTTTAAATCCAGAGAAACTAGCATTATACGGTCATTATTAGACACAAAATCATAAACTTCTTTACAAAGATTGAATAAAGCATCTGAAATATATCACATATGAAACCAAATTGATTTTTGCGTTGAATATTATTATTTTTTTAAATATTTTACTAATTGATCTTTTACTTTTTTTCAAAGCTTTTGTATAACATTTAATAAGGATATTGGAGGATAATTGTTTTTGTCAAAAAATTCATTGGATTTATACAGTGGAATGATTTTTACGGGTTTAAAAATGTCTGGGAGAACCCCCTGACTGATACTTAAATTAATTAGATGTAACAGTGGTTGGTACAGAATGTCGATATTTGTCAGCAGTGACACCACCGCAGTCCGGCGCAGATCATCCTCGCAGGGTAAATACGAGTATGTAGCATATTCATCCTATTCGTGTATAGTAAGTAAGTTTAAGTTAGTATTTAGTGTGTAATCTGCATCGTTCACAACTGGGTCCCCTCCCGAATCAATAAAATTTGCTAGATTTGGACCAACTGATGAAAACAAACGATTAAATTCACTAGTTACGTTTTTGAGAATTTCACTGTTTATTACTGAAATGTCTGGATTGTATTTTTGTACCGAGTAAATATCATTTTTATTTGGTTTACCTGTCATTTCACATACAATTTTTCAGAATTTTTTGGATCTGCCTGATTCATTAATTTTCATTCTATAATACTCTCGCTTCGTCCTTTAAAAAGTTTAAGTTCGGCTAAATGTTTGATAATGATTTTTAATATTAACGTTAAATGTTTGTTTTTTTAAAACTATTTTACTAAGACTATCCCATTCTCGAATCCCACAAATTAATTCAATCGCTATCCAAGGTTTAAGTTTTTTCTTTCTAGTATTATTTATCCTCGTCTTCCTAGCATTGTCTATCGATCTTGTAATATTTTCACAAATAATATTGGCACACGCGTTCACTACAAAGCAATTTAATACGGGAACCAGTTGCATTGAGCTAAGTTTTCAGTTACCAGTGAGTAGTCGGTATTAGTATGAAGTATTTCTTTGTTAGTGTTATCATTGTTGTTAGGTGCAGCAATCCTAAATGGCGGTACTAAAATGATCGGTAACACTTGTCTGCATCACAGCTGATGTCACTTTAGTCAAGTCACAGTAACGTAAAAAAATGTGATCAATACAAGTCTGGCTATGTTCAGTAACTCTTGTCGCTTTATCAATACACCGTACAAGACCAGCTCCTATCAGGCAGTTCTTGTTATTATCTGTTATTAAGTTATTCTTAACCAAATCAATATTAATATCTCCAACAAATAAACACATAATGTTTTTATTTATTTCATTATAATAATTGTGTAGGGCATCCAAAAAATAACCAGTATCACTATCAAAAGTTCTACATATGGCTATCAAATTAAATTGTTTATTACAAATTTCAAAATCTAAATTAATTCCATGGACATCACCAAAAGTAATCTGTTTGGCAACAGCAGATAACCTTTTGTGTGTAAACAATAACTCCGTCATTCCTGTTCCTTTGTTTATCAGTTCTGAAAAGGTCGTAGCCTTCAACTTCTGTCTCACCCATCCCCTCTCCACCGAACCAGCACTCAATTAGAACAATTATATCCAGCTTGCCTTCAAATAAATGTAAAAAACAAAAAACTCAACAAAATTCTTTTAGTATGACTTTATATGGCAGTGTAAAAGTTTGAAACTATATTCATAATTAGCATCATTAAAAAAACTGTTATATTGATGCAGATGTTCTAATTCCAAGCATGGGACACTAAACAGACTGTCACTGCCATAAATATCACCATCGTCATCATCCAATGTGTTTTTCGACCTCGCTATCAGCCTGCCTGCCCCACCCAATCATACATAATTATCTAACAATTATGACTAAGAAACACACTCAATGCTTCCTCTCTTTTATACAAACACGCGCGCGCACGCGCACATTTTGTTCTTATGTAATATTTAACAAATACCTTTGGACTCCTAATATTAGAGTGGACTGTAGGCGTATTATTTTACATTATGGACTATTAAGATACAACATTTTATAATTATTATTTGGACAAAGTTAGAAGTAAAACTAATTTATTTTACACATAAACCAGTCGATATAAATTATAAATTACTCACATGCAATAATAATTAATATTAAACAAATAAACAATAATAATAAATTAAATAAAACATTAAGAAATTACGTATTTTGTAAAGTGTGTAAAACTTGTGGTTTGGATATTAGCAGAGTTAAGTTTTGATTTTGTTAATTTACTTCCCAGTGGTACATCATGAACTTATCAAAACTGAGTGCCCTCAACACTAGGAGGTATCTTAATTGATTTTTAAATATTTTGGGGTAGTTAATCTGTTTAATCATAAGGGTTGGCGGGCTTGCATCGACGCATCACTTGAGCCTCAATGTTTCTCTGGTTATTTTATAACATTTAATTAATTTAAATGGGTTTCTATGTGTAAATAGTCAAATCAGATCTTTTATTACCAGAACATAACAATGTATAGCAATCGTCAGATTAGTATTAAAATTTTAACAATCACGCCACATCAAAATCCCATTTGAATATACAGAAACTCCACTGACACCACATTCATACTGCCAATATACCCACTTCCATCGGACGTCAGTCTTCTGATTATGCGGTCACCCAGTCGTGTGCCATGAACTCGTCAGCAATGCTTGGGACGCTAAAAAGAGTTTCAAACGAGTTTTTAACGCCTTGGGCTTCAGGGCACTATTTATTGAATTGGAAAACTTGTAGATGAAACGAACCCCTGCTTGTGAGGGCATGTGCTCATAAACCCCCGTCCTGTGTCTTCTAGTTCGGTAGTTATTCCTGCCTCGTGTATCATATGTGTGTATGTCCCGACCGCTGATCATAGCACATTTAGACACACAGAATAAGGTTGTCTCTAAAATGTAAAGACATGGCAGGATCAACAGTTGAAACTCCTTGAATGCTTCCTTGCAAGATTCTCTGAACTTCAACAGAACGATTATGTGAATCACTTGCTTTTGCAATTTGAACGCTCTGAGAAACTGACCGTTTGAACTGGCTCTCCAAAATACCAAACTGTAGGTTAGGTGGGGATAAATTAAACCGTAATACGCCGTCATCAGCTCTTGAGTTGGGCAGTATTTGGCTAAGGACCTCAAAACATACATTCCTGTGGAAAGTTTTGAGCAGACATGGTCTATGTGAGCATTCCAAGTCAATCCCCTATCCAGGAATATACCTCAGAATTTGGGACAGTTGACGACATCCAGCAGGGTATCATCCAATAAGACGGTTGGCCCGTCATTGGGATTTCCTGATCGCAGCGCGAAAGTCAGGACATTTTATGAAGAGTTTGCTTTCAGATTGAGGCTGTTGATATGAGGGAGACAAAGGTAGTTGGACATTTGCCATCATTACGTGAAAAATAACAATCACGACGTTTCGATTTGGTAAAACCCAAACCTTTTTCAAGTGCTAAAAACTAAATTACATCTACACAAACATGTTATAAAACTACGTTCTTAAACTAATAAACTTATCTACTTTAATAATTATCTACATTTTAACCTAGATCCTAGAATGGAGTACAACAAAATGAACTTCTACTAATATAAAAAAATATTAACCGGGTTAAATTAATATAGCCAAATAGGCGCTGTCAAGGTCACGATATCAACGAAAAATTTAAAACACAATAAAATTAATATTCAAATCAGACTGAAATAAGATTACATTAACTAATCTTAAATATATGGTACCTGAAAAACACAATTAATTTAAAATAACATTCAACACGCACCAAAAAATTATATATATATATTATATATGGCTCGGAAGGACTGAGGCTACTATTAAAATTACATTTTAA